>CM038677.1:639434519-639569971 GCA_021605205.1 Aegilops longissima
AGTTGACACAATCATATAGAACATCATAGCACACTCAACTTGCATACAAAATTTCACGCATGCGGCACAATCAGGATGGAAGCAGTGGATAGCTACGGGAAGGGCTATGTTGAAACCAACGAAGTCGTACATAACAGTTCATCGTCTTTATAAATGACGGGGAAATATCTTGAATGTTGTGCAAAGAAAAC
Organism: Aegilops longissima; assembly: GCA_021605205.1. Lineage (NCBI taxonomy): Eukaryota > Viridiplantae > Streptophyta > Magnoliopsida > Poales > Poaceae > Aegilops > Aegilops longissima. The sequence goes on from CM038677.1 coordinate 639,434,711, forward strand.
AAGCAGACAACACAATAAGTTCTGCTAGCACATTAAGTTGACGTACAACCCTTTCTAAAAAAAGTTCAGGTACAAAATTAGAACAGGTCATAATCAAATGTACTGGCATATCGGTGCTTCGGACCCATAGCTCGGATTTAACTAGTACTATCGACAAGATTCAGTTGTTACCTCAAATTAGAGCACATCCAGGCAGCCAGCCTTGCCTCTTCTCCCAAAAAGCGGTGGCCTCCGCCAGCGATGGAGTAGGCCCTGTGCCATCCATCATTCCGAGCAACACGGGAAAGTCGGCGTTGACTCCTGTAATGGGCGTCGTCGGCGGACCACAGCACCAGCGGCGGCGGCAGGACTTGATTGATGGATTGACCACTTCTTGACATGCACGAACACTCGTCTGGTACATCCCTAACGTGGTCCACGGCAGCCTTGGTGGCGGCGAATAGTACAACCCCGGTTTCTGCACCGGTATCTCAACACCAATCACCTTCGGTATGGTGGACGGCTTCTTCATCCATGCCATAACCGTCAGAGCCCAGCTGTTTGGAGGAACAAACATACTTGAGAGCTCACCTCCAAGGTTGTTGATAAGCTCGTTCATGGACTCGCTATTCCAAGCACGTTGAGGCATGCCGTGGAAGGTAAGCTTTGTTAAAAACTCAAGCTTAGAGCCACCGAGCCCCATCCTGGGTGCCACCGATCAAAGCTCACCAGCGCGCCATCGCAGAACAAACGCCGGGAAGATTCGAACACACGACTGCAGTCGAAAGTTGTTCGGAACCTGACGAAGAAATCAGCCGGTGGCGGACAGACTTCGATGAGCAAGTCACTTATTTGGATGCCATGCGCAATGCCAAGAGCTTTGACAAGATCGTCCGTGAGGCGGAGGCGGTCGCCGTTGATGGTTACCATCAGCACTTTCTTAAACAAACTGGTCGTCAAGCGCCGCCATGCCCTTTGTTGGTGACAACGCATAGCGACCGAAGGCAGGATGGACCTCGGGATCTCGGCTTGGAGATCCGCGTTGACCGATGACATGATAGTGCGCTTGAGTACAGGAGAGTACAGGAGGGATTTGGGGAACTGGGTAGGAATCGAGATTCGAGAGGTGGGGAGGGCGGAGGCGGGGATGAAAAGGTAGCATGAATTTGAGCACGCACCAATATGCTCTCGGCGCATAGCGCACGAAAACCAGTGGCGCCCACATGTCGGCCTAAGAGTCCTTATTCTTTCTTTTTGGAGAGCCGGCCTTTTTTAGGATCTTTTGAGAGCCGGCCGAGAGTCATAATTGACCTGTTTGGCATTGCGTTACTACTCGACCCATATTCAACGACACCTCCTTGGCCCAAACAAGTGTACATCATCGAAATGATAGTGAGCTCAAATTATATAACTTGAAAAAGGAGATATACTCGAACCTTTGGAGAATGGTGATGCCCTCATTTAGCCCACCGGTAGTTCGAGACAATAAACAGTTCGAAACAACGATATATACAACATTCAAACACTGACTAGTGACTACTACTGACATAAACAACAAGACATGATAGTTCATAAGAAGTCTTGCTACACCACCAAAACGTACCCATCTGCAGCGCTCAGAATCTCATGATCCAGACGAGAATGACATTCTAAACAGAAGCAACTATTACATAAAAAGAGTGACATAGACGAGGATGACCAAATGACAAGGAATATGCATAACAAAAGAAAGAACTACCCATCCAGAACCAGCAGCAAAGACAACAAAGTCATTCGAAGAGATGATCCAACACCATCATAATTTGCGGCCCCGCTTCAGCGACTAGTGATCCGGAGACACCAGTACTCCACCCTTTCGATGCAACAGCCCAATTACCTATCAACCTGAAGGCTTGAACCACATCACTGCCTATCGTAATTGAGACATCCAAGGATCAAAGTTAATCCGGATGCCTTTGTCATTCTCACCTTCTTTTGGCTGCAGGCTGTATCGTTGACAATCAGGGGAGTATGCTCCCGAACTCCTAGGGCTCGCCGTGTACACAGTTTTCCATAGCAAGCAGAGCCTCTCTGCCATCAAGGTCCTTGCCAGCGGTGATCTCCTGGTTAATCGGATAATTGAGTCCGAGAAGCGAGAGAGTGTGAACCAAGGCTGTTTACCGCCTCAACTAAAAATCCTAAAGGCCCCAACAAGCTGGTATCCTGCTCATAGGCGTAACAGCCATCATCCGGATACTCACGTATTACGGTGCTTGTATACGATGGGGTTTTGCAATATAACTTTTCGGCTCATGTGTCCGAATGATCATTGGTCTTTTGCCGTTAAATCGATGGGCGAGGAACCAGTTGTGCTTCCTGTTTTTGGCAAAGGTGGTGTAATTACAAAAGGCGATGCTTGTAGGGACAATGCATCATATCAAAAGGACAGGCATTGTTAATGTAAGATCAGCATTGTTCAGTATGAGTAGGATAATGCAAGAAACATCATTGATATGTCCTGTTGGGCGGGAGGAAAATACAGGAAATGTATCTGGGTTCAAAAATATAGAAGTGCCATGCATGGTTATACTCATGTTATCTACTAATCGATTCTTCACGAGGAAACTACCATGTCATGCATGTTATGTAATCATGTTCATCCTCACAAACAAATTCTTCAAGGTAACTAACAGACCATGCATTGTTATATACTCGTGTTACGTGGGCAAAAATTTGTGAGGATATTATTCTAGCCATTGATTGCTGAAGGCGAATATAGGTATGTACACATGGTAAGCATTGCAGGATTTCACTACTTCCAAATATAGAGTTCTCCATATGCACATTTACTTCCCTAATGTATGGTTAGATGAAACCAACAGTGTGGTGCATGTTTCTACATCATGAAAATGAGAAACTAACATGGCCATTGATACACACTCATATTTAGTAGTAGTATATAGATTCTTGTAAAATAAGGATAATATCCATATATTCCTAACCGTTTGATTATTCAGGTACAAATTGGCTGTAATGACATGGTCACAATCGCATGAATTAACTCATTCCAAATATAGCTGATTCTGGCGTCTCTAATATATTGCCATAGTTCTACTCAAATTCTGCTCAAACAGGGATATGCCAATCATCACAAAAGTTCAAAGCAGTGTCATGGCGTCATCATTAACATGAGGCGGAAACAACTTACGCGCACCGTCCCAGCAATACGTGGTGCCATCTGCTTTGTCGATGGCGTAGATGATGCCATTGTGTTCAATAGCATCACGAAGTGTGTATCAGCTTTGATGATGATCCCTGCGAGCGAGTTTTCTCCAGCTAAAAAAGGCACCGGCGTAAAGATAGGCGAGTCAGCGGTCGAACAAGGCAATTAGCTTGAAGTCTGCGTAATTCGCATGTCGTGTGGGTACTTGGAAGATTACAATCTTCGCAAAACAAGGTCCGTCAAGCTGGCGTAGTAATCTAGATGACTTGGACGCGATGGTAATACTCTATATAATCCAGCGGAGGAAGGATAATCTCATGGGAGGTGCGGAAGTTCACGAGCACCAACTTTTACCGTCTTCTCTGAAGGCAGCCATCTAGTGGGAGTTCATGCCGACTCGGTACATACCTGCCAAGAAGTTTGGGCGATGGTGATCGGATCGATGTCGAGGAAATGATGTATGGCGACACACTACATACCTGCAAAAAGTTTCGACTAATGGAGATCGGATTGAAGTCGAGGGCATCATGCGCGCCTCCGTATCATGGTGAGCCAATCTCGCAAGACCAGATAGCAGCAAGCAAGGTGTCTTGAAAAGCTTAGGCCTCGCTTGACGATGGCGTGTGCATGTCCCTCGAGCATGCAGCCAGCTGCAGAGGCGGTCAACATATCCATACACGAACAACAGAGGTCGAGGATGTCTTTGGGAGATTGCTCCAATCGCGGCTCATATGGATGCTCTTGCGGTTCGTGTTCGGCCATGGTGAAGTTTGTAAGGGGCTTGATTTACGAGGGAGAAGGATGTCGGTTGGAGTGGCTAGCGAGGAATAGTGGTGCTGGGGGAGGCGAGTGAGGCGGCGGTACGCGAGGCCGCAGTGAGATGGAGATGGAGCGGAGCGAAGAAGGAGATGGAGATGGAGTGGTGCTATGGGAGCGGAGAGGGAGGGAGGCGAGGCACCAATGTCTTGTCTGTGGCGGTGACAGACAACTGCAGTGCATAGGGTGAGGTTGACTTTGGTAACCTGAACACGCCGCCTCGCTGGACTAGTGTCGGTAGCGAGGTGTTGTCACTTCTTTGTGAGGACAAGATGAATAGTATTTTGACCATCAAGTGTACCACAGTTGTACTACTACTACTACTACTACTACTACTACTAGTAGGAACATGAGTACTCGATGTTGTATAGCGGAAATAGGTCTCCGTCCTAGCATGCTGTTCACTTCATCGTTCGGTATCATCCATATTGCGGCAGAACCAAATTCTCGTGCATGCCCAATCAGCCCTGCCACGATGCATGCGGTGGTGGATTCACGGTGCATCAGGGCGACATGCAGATCGTTCCACACTTGAGAAGAGGAAAAATGGAAAGGTAGAAGCAGCAGCGAAGGAAGAAAAATCCTCAAAAGCGAGAGGAGAAGCGCTGGCTAACGAGGCTGGGAGGGATCGGCGGAAGTTAATGCTCACGCCTAAAGGTTTTGGAAAACCTGATTTTCATAATGTGACTTATACTCACCTAAGCGGAGGGTATTCCTTAACGAGAGAATGTTGTGTCTCCCACTCACGCGCTCAAAAAAAAGCTACGACACATTTTTATCTGTTTGCATAGGTCCCACCTATCGGGAAGGATGAGCGCATACACGAACAGTGCGACTCCTCAATCTACCGCATAGCCTTTTTGTTTAGTCTACCTATCCGTCTAATCAACTGCTGCACACCACTTCTCCCATTTACTTCTCCATCGGGAACCGATTCGCCTCGGCTTCTTCACCTCCCCTTCGTCTTCATTTGCATCCAAACCCCACTGCGTTCACATTGTTTTAACCTCTTTAAATAATCATCTACTACTTCAGTTAGACTAGCCATCTAATCCTAATTCTCCAAACCATAGCCCTCCGTTCCAGCGGTTCCAAATGGAGAAAGAGATCGAGATGCAGGTTTTTAGCGTCCAACATGTCCTCGTCGAAGGCTCGATGCGCATAGTTGCCACCGTCACCGTCCACCCAAGGGTTGTTCGGCAGTGGATCAACAATGTATCCAACTCCCTCAAAAAGGTAGAGAAGAGGGTCATCGGTTTCGACGCAGAGTACACGGAGCGTGCCCCTGGGAAGATCCAGCGCGCCGCCGTCCTTTAGCTGCGCCTCGAAGATGATGTTTTGGTGTACCACATCATACACTCACCCTCCATACCAGGTGAGCTTCACGATTTCTTGTCTAGGGAGGACGTATACTTTTGTGGGGCAGCCATCGAAGGGGACAAACAGAAGCTGGAGCCGTACAACCTTGATTTGAAAAGCATCGCTGGCCTACAAACCAGAATCAAAATTCCTGTAGGAGATTGTGCTAAAAAGACACCATCCCTATTCGACGTAGCAAATTTTGTGCTTGGTACAAATCTTCAGAAGGGTGACAAGACGGTGGCATTAAGGTCGTCTGGATGGGAGAATTATCCTCGACGTACGAGCGGATAAAATATGCTGCCCTCGATGCCCGTGTGAGTTTGAGATAGCTGCATGGTCCAAAGAGCTTATTGAAGCCGTCTCCCACAAAGAATGGGAAGAAGAAGAAGAAGAAGAATAAGAAGAAGAAGAAGAAGAAGAAGAAGAAGAAGAAGAAGAAGAAGAAGAAGAAGAAGAAGAAGAAGAAGAAGAAGAAGAAGAAGAAGAAGAAGAAGAAGAAGAAGAAGAAGAAGAAGAAGAAGAAGAAGAAGAAGAAGAAGAAGAAGAAGAAGAACAAGAACAAGAACAAGAACAAGAAGAAGAAGAAGAAGAAGAAGAAGAACAAGAACAAGAAGAAGAAGAAGAAGAAGAAAACGCTGCACCAGCAGGACGATATTATGGATGGATGAACTATTTCCTCTCTTGTAAAAAAAATTATTCCCTCTCGATGTATATTGATATAGATGGACAATTTCGGTGGTGTGCATGTCTTTGGAACAGAGTAGTAGCATGGGTCCGCTTGACTATAAGGAACTATTTATCCGCATATATAGCTTTCTCTGCTACTCCTTCCGATCATCGGTATCACGGTGCGTGTGCGTAGACATGACAGCATGTCGATGGAAGTTCAACTTCTGCGACCATCACGTTTCATCTCGCGATTCCCAGCGCCTATCAACCCACGGCACCCGCCCCCGACGTGCGCCTCACCCCTCTCGGCCGCACGGCCCCTCTACCTTTGTGTGCATGACATGTGGGCCACCTAAAATCGGCGAGCATCAAGTTTCTACCACAGCCACCCTTGATTCCCACAGCGCCGCTCGAACCCATGAAACCACCGTCCCCGACCGCGGCTCACCCCTCTTGGCCCCACTGCCCCTATGCCTTCGGGAGCATTACATGTGGACCAGTCACCTATCGGGTCCACGTGTTATTGACTCAAAGGTAGGTGTAGTAAAAAGCGCTGAAGCTCTGTCAGCGGCCACGAGAGAAATGTAACTCTGCGCTAGGGCTTGTGGTGCTCCATAGCACGAACTCGTGCCAAACTCGAGATTTGTTTCTTTACTATACATGCATAGCGATTTAATGGACATTGTAATCTCAACATGTGATGGGAGCTCTAAATTTGAATTTGAAACTTATAAAACAAAAGATTCAAAACAAATAAAGCTGGGAGAGAGGTAGTATATCGTAGGATGTGTTCCATACAAAATAAGTCCCTGGTTTGTCATCGCGAAGATGCGGTTAGAAAGGAGCGAACGTCTTCCTACTAAATGCGACAACAAATCGACGCATGAACAGCATGGTCCGCCTTTGACCGCCATGTGCAAGGTTCGTGCTATCTTTTATTCAATCTCACCGTAGTTCCATCGTACCAATTCATGCGATGGCCCGTTGCATGGCTGATCCCAACGTTGGACAAAGGTTCTACGGGAACGGTGTCACCGTTGTAAATGTTGTGCAAATTGATGTTGGTACCCTCCCGTACGGCCGTACATATGCAAGCCAATCTCCACTTGCACGAGCCTAGCACTGTGAAAGCAGTGGGCGGGGAGAATTAGGAAATGGACACGGAGTAGTCTTTAGAATGCATTTACTATGTGATCAAACTCATCTTACCTGCTCATCGGAGGAAATCCGAGTGCCCCTCAACGTCGGCATCTCAAGGGGCGTCAACTTGCAACTACGGCCACGCCGCGCTGGAGAGACCACCAAGGGAACATCCTCGTGCGTTCTACGGAGCATCAAGATGCATTTGTATGAGTAGTTTATCTTGTGAGAGAAAAGAATGAACGAGGGAAGGCCTCTAGAGATAGGGATGGACACTACTACTACCAATGTGTTGGCCCGTGCGTTGCAATGGATCCAAACTAGTACTAGAATAATACTTGTTCACGTGCTTGAAATATAAACACTCTAGTTTTGATATACATGTGTCAGCAGACACAACATCTTGTCCATGGAAGTTGAACCACGGCGACCATCACGTTTCTTGTTTCTACCACTGCCACACCCACACGCGATTCCCACGATGCCGCTCCAACCCACGGCACGACGTCCCCCGACGTGGACATGGATCCTCTGACGTGGCTATCACTGCCTTGCCCTGCCTTTCCTTTGCTGACAGGTGGGACCCACGCTTATGGGTCCTACATGTCAGTGACATAATGGTAGGATTGTTCGTGACACTCATCCCTCTCTGCCTTTGTGTGTATGACATGCGGGCCAGCTGAACTGCGGTGACCGTCAACTTTCTACCACAGACACACCCGATTGGATGCGGTTTGCCTGCTCCGCTGCTGTGCTCCGATCCGTACCCCCGCACCATCGAATTTTCATCCAGCGGCTATGACATATTTCGTCCCGGGCATCAATCCTCAGCTGGAGTACTTATGTACTACAGGTAGTACCCGCCGGTGTGGCCATCTGGCGTCGTAATGCCCGGCGCCCGGTGTGGTACCCTCATGCGCCACGCCACCACCGGCGGTTCATCTCGAGCAGTGAGTCGCGAACCACGCCACCACCATGAGAATGAAATTTGGGCCAGCCGCATTTAAGGCCGCATGTCATTGACTCATAGGCGGGCACTAAGCCATTGAAGTTCAGTCCGTGGGCCCAGAGGAAATGTAACTCTGCGGCAGGCCTTGTGGTGCTCTGCGATCTGAGCTCGTGCCAAAACTGGAATTTATTTCTTACTACTACCAACTAGTACTAGTAAGGTACCGTGCATTACCGCATGAGATTCAGTGGTGCATGCATTATGCTTCTACATGTAGAGTTTTCTGGATTCTAGCATGTGGCAAAATCTGGTGGAATGTTAGGTTAGGCAAGTTTGATTAACTCAGCTGAGTGTTTGGTTCAAGCCACACTGGCCCCACATGACATACACACAAAAAATGTGGCAAGATTCCCTTAGGCTTGCCAACTTGTGGCTCTCATTTTGAAGAACTTATTAATAACTTTGCCTGAGCTTAGTTGTGGCAAAGTTAGTCATGCATTAAGTTCAACCATGGAGTCTTCTAGATTATACATGTGGCAGAATTTGGTGGATGATATCCAATGGCCAGTAGTGCTCGGATTTGCCATCTTTGTACCGTCGGATTGGCTTCATCCAACGACCAACTTTCAAAGTTTTTCACACACTATATAGGGGTATAGATATAGATGTGCGGTCCGTTGCAATGGATCCAAAGTATATCTACTTAGTGGAGTGCACTCTAAACACATTATCTATTTATTTTTCTCTAACCTTCGTAGCCATGCAACCAAGCCACATCAGCTTCATGGGTGCCCCACATCATATTATTCATACTACATTGATTGAAAAAAGATAAATCACCCAAAACAAGATCTTCCGTTTTTTGTTCCTCGATGTTGTGCCGTGTGCGTATCTACTAGTTGTATAGTGGTAGTACTAGTAATATAGTATTAGGAGTACAAACTTGGTAAGTACTACTCCCTCCTTTCCGGTTTATAGGGCTTATCTCAAAATTTTAGTTTTTCATTTTATAAGGCTCAATTTGGTTGTTTCCCATCACATGTTCAGATTAGAGGTGCATTAAACCATTGCATGCAAGTATTAAAGAAAATTGACCAATGCATGTAATTTATGCATGCATGCATTACAATTAATGCATTGGTAAACATACTTTTTGAGAAAAATAAGGGCATTAATTGGGTGCTTTTGCAAACTACAAAAGTATTCCACCACTCACCATCTACCTTGGTGGGTGAGATTTTTAATTGAGCCTTATAAACCGGAAAGGAGGGAGTAGTAGGAGTTGTACTAGTCGGAATGCTCCTACTCTATCAATGAGCCCGTCGACACAAAATTTCTTGGCTTCCGTGCTACTGCTAGATCTCCCCTTGTTTACTGTTTTCCAACCCGGTGGCCAGGCGGGGTGTCGGTTTGCTCAGCAGGCGGTCCCACATGAAAGTGAAAATGCTGAGCACAGGCGGAGCTACGTGAGGCCAACACGTGCCTGCCCGCCCAACCTAGCAGGATTTTTCGTAGTTGTACATCCAGTTTTGAGGCATGGAGCGTCAACACAAGGGTAATTTCTATAGCTTTGGCTAGGCCTTGCGCGTAGCGTTTTGCTTCAAGCTCCGCCTTTGCTAGGCAATACACCTTCCCTAAGCTATGTGTCGTGCGGACGGGCCGTGTTGTACTCCTGATTCCCGGGCGTGTGGGGGTGTGAGGGACTCCCGGATTAGGGGGTGTCCGGATAGCCGAACTAACACCGTTGGCCGGACTCCTGGACTATGAAGATACAAGATTGAAGACTTTGTCCCGTGTCCGGATGGGACTTTCCTTGGCGTGGAAGGCAAGCTTGGCAATCTGGATATGTAGATCTCCTACCATTGTAACCGACTCTGTGTAACCCTAACCCTATCCGGTGTCTATATAAACCGGAGGTTTTAGTCCGTAGGACAAACAACAATCATACCATAGGCTAGCTTCTAGGGTTTAGCCTCCTTGATCTCGTGGTAGATCTACTCTTGTACTACCCATATCATCAATATTAATCAAGCGGGAGTAGGGTATTACCTCCATCGAGAGGGCCCGTACACAGGTAAAAACATCGTGTCCCTTGTCTCCTGTTACCATCCGCCTAGAGCGCTGATTCGGGACCCCCTACCGAGATTCGCGGTTTGACACCGACATTGGTGCTTTCATTGAGAGTTCCTCTATGCCGTCGCCGTCGGGAAGGATGCCTCATCCTGTCTTTAAAAGGCGATACTATCGCCAAAGGAGCCTTGGCCTTGGTGGAACTCTTGACTAGGTGGTTTTCTTATGACCGCCGGTTAAATACCCAGCGCGAGATGACCTCTCGGGTCGTCGAAACCAATCTTCACATTAACTCGGAGCTTGCTGAGTAGTTAGATCCGATCGAGCTATCCTCCGTAAAAGAGCTCTTGGATCGCATCGCCGCCCTGGGAGTCGCCACAGACTACGACCGGATCGGGCCTAAAATCGATCTGAGAGAGATCAACTCTCCCCAGCCTACCCATCATGTTGCTGTGATAGAGGAGCAATTCGGCGATTCTCCTTCTATCTTAAGGACTAGCTACGTCCGGATTCCCGATCCCTCCATGCCGGATTCCCGCAGAGGGATGGATGTCGATCAAGCCCTGAACTTAAAGTCAGGCGGTGGGTTGGATTCACTGGATATCATTCAAAAATCCAAACTTCCTAGTTCGGAAACTTCTCGGCCCTTGAGCCTTAAATTGGACGGGGTTCCGGATCTAGTTCCACCCACCCACCCAAACATTAGCGATCTATCCCGAATTCGGCAAGAGCCCGCTGAAGCGATTACATCATTCTTGGGCGATTCCTCCTGGTTATGGACGGGATAAAGGACTGCCGAGAGGAGGGCGCAATCTCACTTTTCTGCAATAATTGCGGACAAGGAATCCTAAGCGCCATAAGTCTTCGCGAAATTACGCTTTGCTAACTTGGTGACCATAGTACAAAAATCTTTGTGCGATGGAAGTGCTTGGAAAACGAAAGTAAATTTTGGGATAATCCATTGAATACATCCCTAGTCCGAAATAAAAGGGTGCATCATTACCAAGCACTGGATTAAACATCAAAAACAAAAACCCTAAAAGTGCGGAACCGTCTTGGAGGGTTGGCTAAATGAACCTGCAAAATTCATAGCAGGCGCCACTCCAACTCATAGCCTTGAGCATGTTGGATACTCGGCGGTGGCCAAAAGTGGCGAAGAGCTTCTAGCCTCGAGAATCCCAGCCCAGCAACACCGATCACGGTATTCTGGTCTTGAGACTTTCGCATCAAATAATTTGCGGAAGCGAACACTCCATAACCTTGCGAAGTCTACCAAGTAGCAACAATAAATCCATGGGTAACACGGCTATTACCTTTAATGCGGTGGCGAACCCAAATTCGAACAGCGGATCACGGCAGCATTGGTTCTCGGTCCAATAGTGGGCGGCTTTCACCTTACTAAGGTACTCATGGATGGCAGCAGCGGACTGAACCTCATCTCTGAGAAACCCTCGAAAAATGGAAATAGGCTGGAACCGCATTGGCGAAGCAGCACAACCTTCATAGGAATAATCCCTAGCCGGAAGCATGCTGCTGGGAAAAATCACACTTCACGTAGTGTTATTTCGCCGGACAATTACAGGTCGAGGAGGTCACATTTCAAGTGGCCCGTTCAGCAGCGGATATCATGCTTTATTGGGGCGAGAGGCATTCACAAATTTTCAAGCTGTACCCCATTATGGGTACATGAAGTTTAAAATGCCGGACCTAACAGAATCATCACTCTTGCTAGTGATCCGAACATAGCACTCCAGCGAAAACAAGACAGCCGCACTAGCCCTCGAGGCACTATCAAAGCCCTAGCGGCGAAGAACTCACCGCGATCGCTCCACGGTGAACAGGGGCGATGTGATACTTGATAAAAGATCCAAGTCCACCTCTTTTAAACCAGCGGATGAAATAGTAAAATTCCAAGTCCAGCGGACCTGCAAAGGCGGCCTCCATTGGGGCACAATTAAACCCTAATGTAGGCGCCGCACTCACGAGAATTTCTACGAGAAAACTGGGACATTTTGCCTAGCACCCTTGGACATGCCGGGAATCCCGTCGGCTGGCGAGCACAGCCTAAATATCCTAAAAGTTCAAGAGCAGTCAAACAGGCTCTTGGCGCTTTTCGAACCCAAGAGGCAGGCCATGGGAGAGGAGCTAGCCAAAATTTTGAAGCAGTTCATCGGAGATATAAAACATCCGGACTGGCTAGCAAACCTGGTGATGGTACCAAGAAGGATAAATCCTGGCGCCTATGTGTTGATTTCAAAGACCTTAACAAGGCTTGCCCAAAGGATCCCTTCCCCTCTCTCGCATTGATCAAATTATCGGCCTTCACAGCGGGACCGACTCATTGTGCTTCCTCGGCGTGTACTCCGGCAACCACCAAATCGAGATGGCGTAGCAGACCAAGCTACAACAGCATTCATCCTCCATCGTCCCATTCGCTTCAACACAATGCCCTTGGGCTCAAAAGCGCCGGCGCAACATATCGGCGCATGATTCGGACATGTCGGCAAACCAGATCGGCAAAAGCGGTGGAAGCATATGTAGATGGCGTGGTCGTCAAATCAAGCATGTCGAAACTCTAGTAGGCGACTTGAGGCTCACATTCGACAATCTTCAAAAATATGACATCAAACTCAATCCGGAAAAATGCGTCTTCGGCGTTCCAGCCGGAAAGCTCTTGGGCTTCATTGTGTCCGGTAGAGGAATTGAAGAAAACCCAGCCAAGATCCGAGCTCTGTCGCAATTGGATATTCCAAAAGACCTCAAACAAATACAAAAATTGATTGGATGCGTAGCGGCTCTAAGCCACTTTATTTCCCGTTTGGGAGAAAAGGCGTTACCCCTTTACCGCCTCCTCCGGTGCACCGAACACTTCGAGTGGGCGGATGCCGCCTGACGGACTCGAAGAAATAAAAGCCATATTGGCAACAAATCCGGTCCTGGCAGCATAGCGTGGGCGAACCAATGCTATTATATATCGCGCAACACATCAAGTTGTCGTAGCGGTGCTCGTCGTCGAGCGAGAAATGGGCGGACGGTTCCCTCTTCAAAGACCGGTATATTATGTGTCCTTGTCCTCCTCCATGCAAGTCCGGTACCCACATTATCAAAAGATAGCATCGTGGTGTTCATGGCATCCGGAAGCTGCGACACTACTTTCAAGAGTGTTCGATAGCGGTGAGCTCTGAAGTACCTCTTAGCGACATTATAAACAACATGACCTAGCGGGCAGATTGCTAAATGGGCCATAGAGCTCCTTCCATTCGACATAAACTATAAGCCACGACGAGCTATTAAGTCGCAGGTTTTGGCCGACTTGGCGGCGAATGGACCAAATCGGCGCATACTCAATTGGATCATGCACTTTGGCGTCTCCAAAATGTTGGCGGCACGGGGGCTGGCGTCGTCTGGCGTCCCCAATCGGGGACATAGTCCATCGTCTTGAGATAATGTATCAGACTCCAACAACGCGGCGAATCGAGGCCCATACGCACGGCCTCCGAATGGCATCTCCATGGGCATTAAGCGCCTAGAGGTGCGCGAGGATTCGTACCTCGCGATATCTCAAATAAGCGGAGACTTTGATGCCAAAGATCCGAAAATGGCAGCGTACCGCAATGCAGTCCTAAAAATGTCAGCCGCAGTTGAAGGGCTCGAATTTCATCATATAGCCGGGATAACAATCGAGGCGGACGTATTTAGCGCATCGGTGCAAAGCGATGCCGTCCGCCCAACATCTTCTGGAGCGGCTGTTCAAGCCATCCGTACTATGGGAAGAAGTGCGGAAATAACGATCCGGACCCAACCGCCTTGCACGGCACGAACACTCGACACAATCGGCGGCTCTGCCACGAGATAACACCCTCCGCTCACGAAATAATGGCGGTTATCGCCCCATGGGCGGAACCATTCCTAGCCTACCTAACTAGGCAGGAACTCCCGAAGACCAAAATGAGGCTCGATGCATAATGCGGCGATCTAAAGCCTATAAAGTCCATGAGGAGAGCTTTATAAGAAAAGCACAACAGGAGTCCTTCAAAGGTGTATCTCCGAAGAGGAAGGCGAAACCTCTGGCTGAAATTCATGCGGACTGGGTGGGCACCACGCCGTGGCAGCCCTTGTAGGAAAGGCCTTCCGTACAGGATTTTATTGGCCGGCGGCCGGGCGAATCTTGAGATTTAGTCCAACGATCGTCGGTTGCCAGCTTTTGCTAACAAAGCCACATGCCACCCACCGCCCTCAAAACTATACCCATCACCTGGCGTTCGCGATGCAGGGGCTTGACATGGTTGGACCCCTTAGGGAGGAACCCACAAGCAAAAATACCTATTGGTCATGGTGGATAAATTCACCAAATGGATAGAGGCCAAGCCTGTTAAAGCGGTCGAATCCGAACGGTGATAGACTTCATATCGGGGTAGTGCACCATTACGGTGTCCCCCGGTATCATCGCGATAGCGGCACCAATTTCACGGCCGATGAGGTCAAATTATGGTGCAAAAACATGGGCATCAAGCTCGATTCGCCTCGATCTATCACCCTCAAACCAGCGGCCAAGTCGGCGAGCAAGCGGTCTAATCATGGCGGCATTAAACCCGGACTAGTGCGGTCCCCGGGGAATCTAACACGCGCTGGGTTGAGAGCTTCGACTCCGTACTCGGGGCTGCAGACCATGCGAATCGCACTACGGTTCACACCATTTGTATGGTATGCGGTGCAAAAGCAGTCTTGCCTGCGACATAATTCATGACTCACCTCGCGTGCGCATGTATGAAGAAAGAAGCCGAGCTCGATCGGCGGGACAGTTGGGCGCATTGGAGGAGGGCGGCGTGGCAAAAGCTTCGTTCGCATTTTATCAACACCAGGCTCGAAGATATCAAAGCGAGGAAATGCGGGCCAAAGCTTACAGCGTTGGCGAACTAGTTCTCGTCTGCCGACAAGAAAAGGACAAACTCAAGCCCAAATGGGAAGGTCCCTTCATCATCGACCAGGTCGACGGCGGAGCATACCGTCTGCAAGCGCGCCGGATAACCGACTCGAGCGAACCAATGGAGCGCAGCCCGTCTCTGAAGATTCTCGCCTAAGCGCCGGACTCCAAGTTCGTCTCCTTCCTCCGTCCACATTTTCTATTTTGCTGTCTTTTATTTCTCTCCTTCCTCCTCCTTCTTCTTGAAGCCTTTAGAGGCTCGTTTGTGCTTTGTTCACACATACTTGTGGCGCTGTCGCTCATTATACCAGGGCTTCTTTAACAAAAGCTTATTTATCGGGCTTCATGCCCAACACATGTGTCAAACTTCGCATGTACCTTTTATTCACCATTATATGCATCGATATGACTTAAGTTTTGGCCAAGCTGGGTTGCTGGCTCACTGTGCTTGCCCTCGTTCCCGATTGTTCGGCTAGGTGGTAAAGGAGCACCTCTGCGATTATTCTTGCGGGTCAGCGGATGTGTACCTCGGTGGGTGAAGCCAAAAGCTAAGCGTTCTTAAGGGAATATTGATTCGGTGAACTGAAAGATGATTTTCATGTCATATTCAATTACATAGTCCTTTCGACTCATTGTATTCCTCCTCAATGCCATCTAATAGGCTATCTAATTTACAATCTTGCTGGGAATACTTGGCGGCCAATTCTGCTTGGTGGTACACTAAGCTTATAGGGATCTCCTTCCCATCCGGCCCCCACAGGTCCGACCTCGGCCATGTGGTTTGGGTCAACAACCGTGTACCACGTCTTTACCATGGCCTAGGCCTCCTGGCGCCTTGACGGCAGGCGATATCTTCCATAGTCGGAGCGCGCCGTGCTCCTTGAAGCCGCTCTGCCAGCTCCCCAATGCCTTGGCGGGGAGATAGATGGCCACAAGGCTGACCAAGCGCCTTTCATCTCCTGCGAACTTCGTTCGTGCGGTGCGCATGATTCGGGAAGAAGATCATCCTTTAGAGGATCGGGGACACTCTCCGCTTGCTTTCCGCCCTTGTAGGTGGCAAGTCCGGCTCGAACCGGAACCATGAAGGCGGGGAAGAAATCCCTTGGTTTGGAGTATAACTAGCTTCGCTATGCGGGGTGAGCATCTCTCGGTTTCAGTGAGGCTGGGAGCAGCGGAAGGAAGAACGCGTCGACTGTCCATGATGGAATGGGTATTTGTCAGAGGCGCTCCGATGAAAGCTCACGGAGGGGGGATAGTGTGACTCAGATCTAGATCCTCGTCCCTTTTATAGGCGGCTCATTTGCGCAGCTAGGGGGGTAAGTGTAAAAATACCCTGGCTTTTCGCATTCATTCAAACACGTGGAAGATGGCCATTATTGGGCGTGGGAGCCAAGGAGCACAGCATTTATCAGAAGCCGGACACTATTCAGCAAGTATATGGAATTTGGAGAAGAACCCGCCTCACAATGCCGAAGCAAACTACGCGCCGGACTCATCGTCATTGAAGCCTGGTTCGGGGGCTACTGAGGGAGTCCCGGATTACGGGGTGTTTGGATAGCCGAACTATCACCGTTGGCCAGACTCCTGGACTATGAAGATACAAGATTGAAGACTTCGTCCCGTGTCCGGATGGGAGTTTCCTTGGCGTGGAAGGCAAGCTTGGCAATACGGATATGTAGATCTCCTACTATTGTAACCAACTCTGTGTAACCCTAACCCTATCCGGTGTCTATATAAACCGGAGGGTTTTAGTCCGTGGGACGAACAACAATCATACCATAGGCTAGCTTCTAGGGTTTAGCCTCCTTGATCTCGTGGTAGATCTACTCTTGTACTACCCATATCATCAATATTAATCAAGCGGGGTAGGGTATTACCTCCATCGAGAGGGCCGGACCAGGTAAAACATCGTGTCCCTTGTCTCCTGTTACCATCCGCCTAGATGCATAGTTGGGACCCCCTACCGAGATCCGCGGTTTGACACCGACAGTGCGGCCTTGACGTGGCAGGCCTTTTCCTTTACTAGCAATGTGCCCGTGCGTTGCAGCAGATCAAAAGTAGTAGAATTGTAGTATTTGTTCACAAACTTGAAAGAAATCACTATTGTTTTGATATACTCCTAATATATTACTTCCTCCGTACCTAAATATTTGTCTTTTTGATATTTCAAATGGACTATCACATACGGATTATATAGACATATTCTAGTGTTTCTAGCAAGATGCCCAGCGCGTTACCGAAGTTGATGGAAAAAGGTAAGCACAACTTATAAATTGGCGGATGGAGTACTAATTCTGATGATGCATATAATTAAGCAAAGGACCGCACATGTCGGTATTATTGGAGCGAGAATGCAACAGCACAATAAATTAAAGCCCACGATGATGCGATCGCGATGGTAGTTCTGAAGCGAGAAGAAAGATGGATCCACGAGCGTCGACCTCCTCCTCCTCAACTTAGTGCACGGGTCACCGACTAACGGCTAAGGCGGCGTCTTTTGTGGCAAGGTCGAGTGCTTCTCAACAAAGGCATCAAGGCTTCCGGCCGGTTGAGGAAAACCAACGTCGTGGCGTCCTCACGGCCTTGTAGATACCTATGTACCACGATTTGCTCGTATGCGTGGATGTGTGGTCGGCAATTCTTGCAGGCGGCGCCTCTGGTGGCGCGACCTCAGTGGACATTCTTCGTGGCGTCGGCGGGCATTCGCAGGGCCACGGTGCTTGAAAGAGGTTCGGCCATGGAGGCGATTAGGGTGGCGAGCAATGAGGAGCCAGACACGCGGGCTGGAGAATCTGACGATGTCGTCCGCGAGCTTCTTGAGGGCGGTGAACTTGTTGCTGGTGGCAACGATCATCTGGTCCAACTAAGAGTCGTAGTTGGCATCGACGGCGGCCATCCACCAGCCGGTCTCCAACACCGTCTGGAGACGATCCTCGGTGCCATGTCGCAGGCCAGCGTCGTGGACCATCTGGCGCAGCCGCTGGCCGCTCATGCGCTTCACCGCCATGGGTTTGGACCGAGCTCTTTTGCTCTTAGTGTAGGTGCTTAGGCAAGTGCTTAGGTGTGTACGATGTGATAGATGCATTGGAATGGAGGAGGGGTGCCTTTATATGAGGGCAATGAGGGCAAACTGCATTGCATTCACATCGTGCAGCCTCTTTTCCCGGACCTCCTCCCATTACTTTCCTCATGCATTAATTGACCTTAATTGAAGGAGGATGCATTGGACGTTCAACATATCGAGAACCTTCTCCCTCCTAAATGCGCATTAAAAGGCGTATCGGGAACTGCGTCGCCCGCTGTCAAATCGAATACTCCCTCCATCTAGGTGAGTATTAAGTCATCTTACGAAAACCAAATACTAGTAAACACATAGGCGTGGTCCATTAACTCTCACGTTGTTTCTTATTTTTTGATATAAATAGAGGAATCAACCAAGAAGAGATGTGGGGCTTGTATGCTTTTAATAACTTGAGACTATCAAACATGACATGCGTTGGTGGAGTTCGTTGCACAAGAACAAATACAACCCATGTAAACACTTGCGCATCTTATAGCATCACATCCAATGGCTATAAAAGATGAATGAGACCAAATTATATCTCATCTAGATGAGTTCTAGCAAAACTGTATTAATAATACTTAGTACTCCTGCGCCATGTATCATATATGTATCATGTAGTAGTAGTACTTTATTTATTGCCATGCATGACACATAGTTCACGAGCGCTCTCTATATGTACCACCTTTTTTTTTAATTTCACGTTTTGCTCCATGGCGCAATCCATCGATACTACTACTATACAAAAGTGGAGTATATACATTTTTTAAAAGGATAGAGGCGGGGCAGTCTAGCTCGGTCGGTTTCACGAGGCGAGGCCTTTGTGATTAGGCGGCTCATTAATCTGTCCGTCGAATAATCTTCGCCGCCCGCTGCCGCTTGGCGCCTCCATTAAACCCCTCCGTTAAACCTGCATGCAAACCGATAATCCTACTCCGGCCACACGTCCGTTCATGAGCGGGCCGGAATTAAACGCCACACCGGCCGAGCTCCTCCCGTCCGCCCTCAGTTTAAACGAGGCCAGACACCGGCCAAGCTCCTACCGTCCGCCCTCTATTTACACGAGGCCAGACAGTGGGCAAGAATCGCACCCCTCCACCGCTCCCCCATCTCCTCCTTCACCATTTTCTCCACCCTTCCGATGGCTTCCGATGAGCTGTTCTCCGGCATATTACCTGGCTGGGTGGCCTGCCGAGCCCTCCGGATATGGGCGAGGCCGCTCGGTGCTTCACCAACCTCGTTGGCCCGATGGAGCGATTGCCGCTAAGCGGCGCATGGTTCAGCAACTTCGCCGCTCGAGTTCAGCTCGATGAGGTGGCAAGTTGCTCCACGCCGGCGCGGCGGCGAAACCGCCGATGCGGCGCCGTCGCTGCCGCGTCATCTGCGCCACCGGTGTCTGCGGTGGCGCGCCTCCGTGTCGTGGCGCGCCTCCCGTGCCTCTGGCGGTGCCATGCGAGCGAGGCGAAGCGGGTGCGTGGAAGTGATGAGTCGGTGGCCAGCTTCTCCGTGTCGCCGCCATCATCGAGGAGAAGTAGAACACGGAGGCCGCCGCCACTTGGGACCCATGAAGGCCACCGCCGGCGGCGACCACAGTTCAGGTGGTTTATTTGCTGCTTTGTCTCTTCCAGGACCTTCGTCGACCCTGCAAGTGTCGGCGGACATGAGAAGACAAAGGGATCCACGGACGACCATTTAGAACTAAAATAAGTCTAGATATATCCATTTCTAGGACAAGTATTTCGGACGGAGGGTATTAATTATACAAGAGAGCGGATTGGCACCTCTTAGTTCATGTAAATGTAATGAAATCCATCATGTTTATATGAAGATCCGGCTTTTTATCTGAAATCCTTCATGCTTATATGAAATATGTCCGTGTTTGCACGAATTTCATCTGGTTGGTTAGAGTTGTAAAATGTCTGCGTTGGCGTTTGATGTAGATCCTCCAGCGGAAGGAAGCGGGAGAAATTTGCCGGCTGCCGTTGGAGATGCTCTTTATGCTAGAAATAATAGAGTGACATCAATCCATTTGAGTTAATTGCTGTATGATTGTCCCTCTATGAAAAGTTAATTGCATGTATAGTGTACACGTGACTTGCGAGGGTGGCTCTGACTTCGTCTGAGAAAGTTAAAAGAAACAAGTCCATCCTTAATATTTAAGTACTCTGTGGGTTCCTTTGTCGATCGATGTGAAAAAGTATCTATTAAATAAGTAGAAATATATAATATACAAATCTAAAGTTAAAAGACAGAATTCGAACTCATGTCATCGCGTTGCGAGCATCCGGTGCTAACCAGCCAAGCACATTTTTGTTGTAGACCATGCTGGAGATATATCTCCATGTCTACTCTTATATATACTCCATTCTTTCCTAAATATTTGTCTTTTTCAGATTTCAAATGGACTACCACATACGGATGTGTATGTAGACATATTTTAGAGTGTAGGTTCATTCATTTTTCTACATATGTCTTTTCAAGAAGGGGTCAGATTTGTCCTTGATTTATTTATGAGGTATCCAGGTGGCACTGCACCACCAAGAAAAGAGGGTAGCATCAAAATTTTGGACTACTTTTTTGAGTATGTTGGTAAGGTCCGGTCATAGTCACTTGTTGTAATCTCTAAAAAGACAAATACTCCCTCTGTCCGGAAATACTTGTGATCAAAATGGATAAAAGGAAATGTATTTAGATGTATTTTAGTTTTAGATACATCTATTTTATCCATTTGATGACAAGTATTTTCGAGACGGAAAAAAAACAGAGTTAGTGATGATGGTGTGCATGCCATCCTGCAATATAGGCCCTCGGATTTATATCTAACGGATAGGAAAGAAACTCTGGCAATTTTGCAAAAATATACCCACACGTCTCTCCACATTTGCAAATAAGGCCTTCCCTCGTTCAGCCTTTTCTCTCACAAGATAAACTACTCATACAAATGCATCTTGATGTTCCGTGCAACACACGGGCAGCTAGCTAATTTCTTTTAAAATAGTTGATGCGATAATTGGGTTGAAGTGATATATTTTATGTCTGCCCCGAATGATTTCAGATTCACTAGTAGTAACAAAGAAAAGGTTGCCTTGTTAATTAACGAGAAAACAGTGTGAAAACTATCACATGAGGCGGTAAAAACAAGGCACCCTGGGTTCAGCGTCATTGTCACTACTGAGTTGTCTTGTGTGAGAAGTTTACATATCGAGGGGCTACGGCGAGCACCGAGACACAATGTTTGAGAGAAACCAATTGACAGATTATGATCGGATCGAGTTGTCACCCTTCTGCTGTCATTGTTGGGGTGGGGAGAGGAGAGAAAGGCGTGTCGAGTGTCTTGTGATGAGCACGGAGGCACAACTAGCGAGTGTGAGTGTGTGTGTGTGTGTGTGTGTGTGTTTGTTTTAAAGAGGCGATAGATTATTATCAAGATCGATGTGCCACCCTACTCCTTGATGCGGGTAGTGTGTGTGTGTATGTTTGAGAGAGAATCCAGTTGATAGATTAGTATCAAGATCGGTGTCACCCTACTCCTTGGTGCGGGTAGTGTGTGTGTGTGTGTGTATGTTTGAGAGAGAAGCCGGTCGATAGATTAGTATCAAGATCGGTGTCACCCTACTCCTTGGTGTTGGGAAGTGTGGGTGTGTGGGGGGGCAGTGACACTCACATATCTCTACTCTTATAAAAACAGAGTTGGTGATGATGGCGTTCTGCCATCCTGCAATATAGGCCATCCGATTTATATCCGGCGGACAGGAAGGAAAATATGGCAATTTTGCAAAAGATACCCACACCCCTCTCCGCATTTGCAAATAAGGCATTCCCTCGTTCATCCTTTTCTCCCACAAGATAAACTTCTCATACAAATGCATCTTGATGTTCCGTTACAGCACATGGGCATCTTGCTAGTAGGAGAAGGAGTTTGTGTGACACATATCTAGCTATATTAAGGGATAGGTAGATATCATATGTGTGAGAAATTATTATACTTTGAGACATTAGTGGCTGTGGGTGGGCGGAATTAAAGGGGTGGGTGTGTTAGACATAGAGAGTGTGTGTGTTTACGTGTGAGAGACTTGTAGGGCCGGGGTAGAAAGGCGAATTTAACCACGGCGGAGGAGAGAAATACAGAAGTGCGTGTGTGATTCCGATGCCATGAGAAATGAGATATGTATGCGTGTGAGAGAGATTGCACAATTCATTCACGTATCACTATCTAGCGATCGTGGCGTGCATCACTTGAACATAAGTCAATATCTACTTCGTATCGTGGCCAAAGGTACAATATCGATTCAACGCTATAAAGATTGGACACTCACATATCACATTTTTCTATTTAAATAAACCTTTTCAGTTGTGCATGCCAAAGTTATAGTGATGTTTCTTCAAACAACCAATGTAGCTATCATGCACATGCACCATTGTTACTCTTGCATTCAAATTCATTAGTCTTGGATGATTTAAGTTTCTATTTTGAAGTAATATATGTAATATTCATATATGAATTCAACATGTCATAATTTACAAAATGGAGCTATGTAATCATATGAGGTAACACTTTTAAGTAGCTAACTACAATATCCATTTCTTTTTGTGCGCCTCTACACTAACACGTCAATGCATTATGTTTAAAGTAAATAACCAATGGAACTAAATTATCTATTTACACGAGAAATACATAGGCTGAGCATTTGATCCCTTTTTTTGTGAACGCGCCACTACACCCGTATGATTGGCCGTGCCCGTGTGAACGGCCAAGTTATCGGCGCATCATCCTGAGTTATTCTCTTTTTTTAGGGTGGACTTCACACGATTAACTTCTTGTGCGTGCCCGTGTACGAGTCTAGCATGACCTTCCGCTATACGGTCCAAAATTAGTTGAAACTGGATCTGAGCGATCCATGGTGGCAAAATCTCCGCCTCCTTCTAAAATTTCCGCCACCTTAGTCTTTAGCATGCGAAATCCCCCTTTTGTCCTTGGTGCACGGAGACCAACAGTTACAATACCACCCTCATCTACATGATAGGTCGGGGCTGCTTTGGTAACTTCGGTTCCCCCACTACGGCACCCCATTTCCTCTCCCCTCCATAAAAATGACTAACTCCACAGCACCAGAGCATCTTACATCACGCCGTCCGTACTTCATCGCCCTTTCTCCTCTCCCCTCTCGAAACCCTAGACTGCTCATCCACCGGCGTACCAAAGCCCATTCACTGCCAGCGGCGTCCACCTCGCCGGATCTGCTTCTCCGGCCGCATCTACCCCTCCCACCTCTCCTAGAAACAAGTAGACTGCTCATCCACCACTGTACCACAGCCCATTCAATGTCGGCCTTGTCCATGGCGCCGGATCTGCTTCACCGGTACTCTCGTCAACCGCCACGCATCTGCAATGGCTCATTCGTACTCCCCAGGAGGCAACCGTCCACACCCCGGGCCGCCCCACCGGCGCCCCGTCGGCGGCCTCTGATCCTCTTCGCCGACACCTTCCTCAACCCTCTGGGGCAACCGCCGACACCTTCCTCAACCCTCGGGCCGCCCGCCGACACCAGCGTCAACCCTACGGAGTAGCCGCCTATACCATTCTCAACCCTACCGGGGCCGCTTTGCCAACTCACAAGTCCACGGCCTTAGATCAGCTTCCTCGCACCCTCATCCAACCTACGGGCAACCGGCGCCCGTCCACGGCCGCGAGATCCGCATCATCGACACCACCCTTAACCCAACCGGGCAACCGGCGCCCGTCCACGGCGCGAGATCCGCGCCGTCGACACCATCCTTAACCCAACCACCGGGCAACCGGCGCCCCTTCCACGGCCGCGAGATCCGCGTCGTCGACACCATCCTTAACCCAACCACGGGCAGCTTCACCTCGCCCTCGTCCACGACCACAGATCCGCTTCGCCCGGACCGTAGTCCACCAGCGGAACCGCTCCACAAACACCCTACTCGGCGGTTCTAGATCTCCTTACGGACCCGACAGCCGGCGCGGCGTCATCACCCTCGATGTTTCTAACCTGATTCCCACCGTGCGGAGAGATGCCACGCACCGCCACGGCCTACGTACTTGTCACCTTTAAACCGTCTAGCATCACGCCCGATGTACTTCAAATATACTAAGCGGTCGATGTTACTGTTATGCGGTGGCAAAAACTACAAGGGCGATGTTTCTTACGGATCTAACAGCTTGGCCAACCAAGATCTGGGTGAGGCATTGCTATGATCTTGTAAGCCGTCTCTCTCTCTTGTATGTTACGTACTGCCGGCGTGCTTTGCTAGGATTTTCGACCAGTAATCCCTTTGTGCGAGCAATGATTTCTACTCTGGCTGCTAAATTAGATATGTAGATGTCATAAATGATACTACCGGTACCTCCGTTCCTAAATATAAGTCTTTCTAGAGATTCCACTATAGGCTACATACGAACAAAATGAGTGAATCTACACTCAAAAATGCATCTATATACATCTATATGTGGTCCATCTTGGAATCTCTACAAAGACATATATTTAGGAACAGAGGCAGTACATTACACAAAATCGCAGGTGTACGTAGGAATTCGATTGCACTACATTAGGCTCCCTTAGAGTGCTGCCAGTCCAACATCTGAGTCATGGCTAGTTTATGATGCGCACACAATCGTTAATTGGTGGTTTAAATATGCATAAGGGACATGCAATGTAGTATCATGTAGAGATGTCGAAATTAGCCGTGTCAACTTGCGAGATAGGGTTACACAATGAAAAAGTACAAGATGTATGTGGCAATTTCATGGAACATCGCAAAAAAGGAGAGGCAGCGGTGAGCCTATACGATGTGCTATGGTCGTCACTCCTCCATTGCAATCATCGTGACATGTTATTTGTATGCAGTTCTATTAGCCAAGTTTCTTAGGGACAGTTATTACGAATTATCCTAAGAAAATAAGCACATGTGAATATAAGCTCCATGTGTCGCCAACCAGTTCTTTTCATTGCGTTTCAGCTTATCTTTGGTATGATCGGTGGAAAGTCTAGATTGCATTATATATATATATTTCCATTTTGCTGCCCATATGGAAATTAATTTGACTTACAAACATCACAAATTGAACCCGGTGCAGTAATTAATATGATAGGAAAACAGACCATCACTATTTGCTCAAAATGCAAATACAAAGATACCATCTACTTGGCACAATCTACTTTGGTCAATATTTTCCATAGAGATCCCATTGCCTAATTTAAGCGAAGAGCGCATGACCCACATTTAAATGAAGAGCAATTATTTATTGAAATTCGATGGTCCAAGTGGCTGGTTATTATCATATAGCAGCACCACGAAAGCATCATATAGCGATGCAGCAGCTCATAGCAACTCATCATACAGCGACGGCGATGCGCAATTCATCATATACCAGCAGCAGCTCATAGCAATTCATCATATAGTAGCAGCAGGAGCAGCTCATAACAATTCATCATATAGGAGCAGCGAGGGCAGCTCATAGCAATTCATCATATAGCAGCGGCGAGGAGCAGCTTGTAGCAACTCATCATATAGCAGCGACAACAGCAGCTCATAGCAATTCATCATATAGCAGCAGCAGCAGCTCATAGCAACTCATCATACAGCAGCAGCAGCTCATAGCAATTCATCATATAGCAGCAGCAGGAGCAGCTCATAGCAATGCATCATATAGCAGCAGCGGGAGCAGCTCATAGCAATGCATCATATAGCAGCAGCAGAAGCAGCTCATAGCAATTCATCGTATAGTGGAGCAGAATGAAAATTTGGCAAAAAATTAGAGGATATCCTCACCTTGTTGGATGAGCTCATCCATCAACAGCACCTCAAGGCCATGGCCTGGGAGGAGGGGAGGGGGAACAAGGTTCCTTCTGCTGCAGTGTGGCATCAGCCGTAGTTGTGTAGCGCCCGCCGGAGTAGTGCGTTGGACGAACCACAGTGGAGCAGCTGCTGGAGAATATGAGAATGAGGGTGGCGCGGAGGAGGAGCAGGGAGATTTTCCCCTACCGCCCGGCCATGTAGCCTAGCTGGACATAGCATCATCGAGGACCAGGCAGATGGGACCCGATGGCGACGGCTCGTTGGAGGAACCCTAGTCTTTGTGGCGGGGATCGAGTAGAGAAAGGGAGAGGAGATGCAGAGGGCAGGGCAATGAATGCTTGCGTGTTTGTTTTACTTGAGGTCGGGTGTGACACGGCGTCGGCGATTGCATTTGAGTGTAATATAGGCGGAACAACAGAGTCATTTCACTATTAGCCTTTCCTTCAATTTTTAGTGAGGTTCTACCGAAACAACCCCCCTCAAAGCGAAATTAGTTAAGCCCAAGCCCATAACTCAAAAATGACTTCTTTACATCTTTTATGGCTTATTTTGACAATATGCCTGAAAAGCGGAATCGGCGGCCCTTAACACTGCAATTCAATTGTGCGTGCAATGATGAATCCTCCTGCACTGCTATCTGTACATTTAGGCATCATCATACATGCCATAACCTAATACCGTGCATTCCATTGTAGAATCTGGAATATGCAATGTTTATGTTAGTTCATACATTGCACATGATGTTTAAATGCCCTTAAATCTGGTTAGTCAAGTGATGGTCTTTAAGCCTCCTTCTTTGCTTCTTTTCTTGATATGTAGATTTGCTCACACATCATTCAATTGCTTGTTTGCATCAGCCAGCCATACTAGGATTGTTTGCTTTGATTACTTGCTGTTCTTGACCTAACACTCTATGAGCTTGTCAGCGATTTAAACACTAAGGGCTGCTGTAGTGGGGTCTTGTCTAACTCATAGGTGACATAAAGGTTTGGCTGTACTCTGATAGGCTCTCCAAAGTACACGGAGATCCAGTTCGAAGGTATGCCTAGTTTTTACATAGTCGAGACATAGTAAATGCTCATTTCATTGTGTGCAAGTGCAAGAGATCGGCATGTTTCATTATGTGGTGTTGTTTTGTTATAATCTCATCCTTTTGTGTTCCTGGTGGAAAGTATGCATATTTATCTTCAAGGAGGCGAGTAACTAGTTTGTGTCACCTTGCGGAGGGTGCAATGAAGATAAGATTGAGGATTTCCAAGTACAAGATGTTAGGAAGGAGCCTTGCAAGAGAAGTAGGAGCTGCGTTGAGCCTCTTCAACCTGCTAAGGTAAGTCCTTGTATGCAACTCAGCAGTTTAATTCCTTGTTTGTTTGAGGCATAGTTAATTTTCTCTTTTCAATTGCTTTATTTGTCCTCACTTAATGAGATGCCCAAATAATTATGCACGATGTTCGGTACTTGTATCACTATTAGTTGACATAATTAAAGGCCTTACCATTTAATTACTCTGCCGAAGTGTGCTGAAGCTTTGAAGTCTATTAACCAACTATTATTGCATGAGGCTCACAATCTAGTTTATACTCGCTAATGATTGCATAGTTTTGCACGATGTAGTATGTTTGTATGAAACCCTCATTGTTCATTATGCTCCCTAAGACTTTAATTGAAGTGCAGAATGGCCAACTGCTTGCTTAATTATCATAGCGTGTTGTCTAAATTTGTAACTTATGCATGTTTTCGATTGGGCTAACATCATGCTCCTCTGGTGAGCTAAGAGGATTTCTGTATGCAGGCTGCAGACTATCTTTTTATAATTTTAAAATATCACTGCTTATGCTTCATGATGTGTAACATTTTTTTGTGAAAGTGGCGTGTAACATTATTGTTAGTCCTGTTTTGCCATGTAGTACAAAATAGTGTCTTGTTAAGCTTCACGGTTGTAACTATATTTTGCCCTACTCATGTGTACTTACGAAACATTTCGGGATGAAGTGACATCAACACAAAAATGTGCGGCGATGCGGCATGGCCGTTCTTGAATGATTATGGATTGGAATTGGAATGTCTGATGTTCTTGAGCATCAACTAGAGGTGGCAAGACAACGTGTACATGATTGTCAGCGTATAATCAACAAGTTGAGGCTGGACATGCGGTATTAGATGCAGGAGTAAAAAAAATGAAACAAGACACCGAGGTAACCATGAAGGGATTGGAGATTTTGCAGACTGAAATTTGTGCTATCTGAATCCGGCCAATCCTATTTTCTGAAGAGATTATATTTCAAATGGAGTTAAGTTGATGCGCGTCCATGATGTATGAGCCGTATTGCCCGGTGTATGTAATTTGCTATTTATGTATGCTTTATTATCACATGCCGTACCATAATGCCCGATGGGTATAATGGCTGTAATTTCTTTATTGTATAGTGTAGGATTATTCTACCTTTCTATGCCTTGATCTCTTTGTTGTATAGTGTATGCTCTTTAGAGGTGATAGTCTTGATAGGATAATTCTTTGAATATGCTATATCGTTCAAGCGGGGCCAACTACGCCGAGCATGGGCCTTCGTCTCGTAGGATCCATGGGCCTTCGTCTCGTAGGATCCATGGGCCTTCGTCTCGTAGGATCCATGGGCCTTCTCGTCTCGCGGGATCCATGGGCCTTCTCGTCTAGCGAGGATCCATGGGCCTTCGTCTCGCGGTGTCCATGGGCCTTCTCGTCTCGCGAGTTCCATGGGCCTTCTCGTCACGTAGGATCCATGGGCGCCGACTCATTATGGATCTTATCTTGGCCTTTAATGGGCGTGAAGCGAGACCTATAGTGGAAATAAATGCGTTTATGGGCTGACCATAACGGGCGTTAATAGGTCGTGTTGGTGATGCTATGAAAATGGCCCAGCAGACAAGCGGACCACAAGCGGGCGGTATAACGACAGGCTGAATTTGGCCCTAGCGAAAATAGCGATGTGGTCGTAAATGGCGAATCTGCAAATGAGCCCAGAATAAATGGGCCCTCGGGAGGCGAAAGTTAACTTGGGCTGGAAGCATTAGCGGAATAACGTCTGTTAATGGTTATAAAGTGTTACCTTTGTTCATTACGGGCCAGTTTCACATGGGCCGTTAATGGGTGTAAAGTAATACCTTTATTCATTACGGGACGGTTTAACGATACGGGCCCCTAATGGGCCAAAGTTACAAAGGGCCTCGTATGGGCCGAAAGACGTCATGGGCTAGAAGTGAAAACGGGCTGGAATCATATTGGATGGCCCAGATGACGCTACTGGGCCTAATTCGCATAGGGCGTAACGGGCCTTGGGTTAGCGGGCTGTAAATGGGCTATATGCTAACATGCCGTTAACAGGTTTTCGATGGACCGGCCCGCCAGCTTTTGACCAAGTCAAACGGGCCGGCCTTTTCACAGGAATGGGCCACTGTTGGGTCGTGCCACGTGTCGGCGTATGATAGGCGTATACATCCGGTGAGTGGATGACATATGTCCCAATGATGAGCGACCGTGTTTCCTCCGCCAATGATGATTTTACCGTGGAAAATCCCCATTGGTCGGGGCATTAACAGGTTATCGGATCCAAAACTCGACCCGATAGCTTAGCGGTGTTTCGTTAGGGTGGATGCCGTGTCGGTCACCCTTGGCGAAAAGCACTTACGTGTGCGATTTATCGTCATGGAAGTGGACACTTCGTGATGATAATTTTGGTAATGTCATGGAACACTTCTCGACGGCCGCGAGTGCGACTATCTTGATTCTGTCATAAATTTGTCATGGATGTACATGCATGACAAAAAATGTGACCTACTGTGACAAACACGTATCATCACGGAAGTGTATTTTTTTGTAGTGTGAACAAAGCCCTAGATTCTAATGCATGAAGTAGCTTTACCTCTAATAATACTAAAAATTTAGGTGGCTTTGGAAGAGCTAATGGGAGAAGAAAAATATGCACATGTAGACACGTGGGGAGCTGGGGCAGTAGAGTAAGGCCGCTTTCGAAGAACTTATACCCGAGGGTCGTCGGGATGTCGGCGGCGGCAAGTCAGATCTGCGGACAATACGGCAGGGAGGAAGAAGGGTCGGAGGACTTCGAGGCAGGCGCTGTGTCGGAAGAGCGGCATGTCTGAGAGGATCGGGCCCCTCCGGCACCTTTTAGTCCTCTACACACACGGCCAAAGGATCCGGCGGATCTGTGACCAGCGGTGGCGGAGAGAAAATGTCGCTACCATTGTCTTGTTTATATCTGGAGAGGATGAGAGAATGAAGAGAGAAACCCTAGTAAAGCAAGCGCTCAGGCCCCTGCGTCCATATATAGTGGAGTGATTATCTTTTTTTCTCTCCACAACAAGCGTTTTAATTTGTGTATTTGGCATTAAAGAAAAGAAACTCTCTATTTAAGGTGACTACTCTACGACTCCTACTTACTACTATAGTACTATTGTTCACTTGTGCTCCCCGCCCCTCCATTCATTGAACAAACCCACGGGTGAATAAACATACAGTAAGTACTGTATTTATATAGAACGAACAAGCTCGAACTATTTTCGTGTAGTTAAAAGTTGAGGCGGGGCTTTTCAGGCGATCGTCGGCAGTTTTCAGGTGGCGGTTTGTGAGAGGCGAGGAGGGGTGGCGAGTGGGGCTGTGCGATTTGGCGATGCGTTCTTGCTGGAAAGACTTGTGATATGACCACTCACTATAGTCATGAATTACTAAGCGCTCCGACCGGGTGATGCCCCCCTTCCGTTCAGCTCTAATCGGTGCATGACCGTCGACCGGATCTTTGGCTCTCCACAGTTGAAGTAGTAAGAAGGGCAAAGAATGATCGGTATATACTAGTACTATACTACTCCCTCCATTCCTAAATATAAGTCTTTGGAGAGATTTCACTATGGACCACATACGGAGAAAAATGAGTGAATCTCGCATAAAATGCATCTATATACATCCGTATGTGGTCCACAGTGAAATATCTATGAAGACTTATATTTAAAACGGAGGAGTACTACTCAGTCGGAGGAGTGCAAACCACGACAGCCACATGAACCAGCCGTCACGAACCACGGGAGCCAGTGAACCAGCGGTAGAAAACAATGTGGTGATATGGCCGCAAGAACAATGTGCTCACGGTCCACACATGTAGCATGTACGATAACACTCCTCTTTGTTTGGATCCCTGAGTTAGAGCTAGTTTGGGTTGAAATAGCCTCAAATTATCGAAACAAGAGGGTTAGTTTGAGCTAGTTTGCTCTAACCCACTAAAAAACAAGCCGGTGGAGAGGTTCTAATTGGGTTAGTTATCCTTGGGCCCACTAAAGAGAACTAAAAATCTCACTGCCGTACAAGATCGCTCCCTAAAAAATCTCACACTGCCGCTTGCAGATCGCTCCCCCCCCTCTCTTGCGACTCCTCTCTGTTCCCCATAGGGCCGCCGCATGGCGCTGCTCGCCTCTCTCTCCTCAGTCGCCCTCTCCTTGGCCGCCCTCTCCCTCCGACCTTGAAGGTCGCCCTTCCCTTCACTAGTCATTTTCTCCCTCTCTCGTGCTTGTGGTGGCGCATCTACCGAGGAGGTCGCGAGAGGGTGAGTTTGTTCGTTCCTTCTCTGTCTCACGGCCATATCATTGATCTTGCTTGCTCTAAGCGCTAATCTGATTTGGAAAAGTAGATCTGATCAAACTTGCTATAGATTTGCGGTTGCATGGAATTGTTTGATGCTGCTTGAGGAGGTAATATATCTTTCTAGAGGCCCAAAGATTCAGGTCACCTTTCTAGGTATTTCAATTTCAGGCCTGCATTATTTGTAGAGGCCCAAAGATTGATTCACCTTTCTAGCTATTTCAATTTCGAGGCTTGCATTGTTTACGGAGGCCCAAAGATTGATTCACCTTTCTAGGTATTTGAGTGTCGAGCTTGCATTATTTCTAGAGGCCCAATGATTGATTCACCTTTCTAGGTATTTCAGTTTTGAGCTTGCATTATTTCTAGAGGCCCAAAGATTGATTCACCTTTCTAGGTATTTCAGTTTCGAGCTTGCATTATTTCTAGAGGCCCAAAGATTGAGTTCACCTTTCTAGGTATTTAAGTTTTGAGCTTGCATTATTTCTAGAGGCCCAAAGATCGATTCACCTTTCTAGGTATTTCAGTTTCATGCTTGCATTATTTCTAGAGCCCAAAGATTGATTCACCTTTCTAGGTATTTTAATTCTGAGCTTGCATTATTTCTAGAGGCCCAAAGATTAAGTTCGATTGGCGGCAGCGGCCACACTACCTATGCGGTGTGACCTCAACTTCATGAGGCCGGCGCGGAGGGTTCGGGGCTTGGGCTCTGAGCCTTCCTCTAGAGTGGCGAGCTCCTCCCTCGGTGCGTGAGGGGCTCCGGGATCCCTCCCTATCGTGAACGACTTCCGTGATGAGTTAGCTCATTCTTTTTTTCATGAAGTGTTTTTTTTTAATTTTGTGAAGCTTGATTGATGACTTGTATGTTTAAGTGGGATATCTCATTTGTATGGACAAAGTAAAAATTATCATGTTTTGCATGCTTGATTTGTATAGATGGTTCATTTATGTCAATTGTGGCGGGAGGAGGCCACGGAGAAGAGAGAGCCACGCCAAGAGGGTGCTTGGATCCAAGGGACTTATTTTAGTCGACTAAAAATAGGGTCCAAAGTAGTCAAATGATTGAGATAGAGCATTTATTGTCAATCTAACCCTGCCATCCATACACCTCTTTGGTTTAGAGTTAGTTCAGGGTTAGAATCTAACTCTAACCTCTAACTGAGTTAGTGTTCTCCTCGTCTCGGTTCATCGCCATCATACTTTCCCCATTCCTGTGTTTTCAGTATCCTGCGAATCAAAGAGGCCCTTTTTTTCAGGAAAAATCAAAGAGGCCCTTAGACTGGTTTAGGTCCGGTCAGTTTTTATAAACCGTGTTATGTCCAAAATTTAATGAACGTGCTCCGGTTTCCATGAAAATAATCCGGTTTCATGTAGTAATTCATTGGTTTATTTATTCTTCTGCGGGGGGGTTTGCATGTAATTTGTGAGGTCTGAAATGTAAAGTACCCCGGCATATGCTCCAAGTCGTGCATGCACTACGACCCGGATGCTCTATGTCCCACATCGGTGAATGGGAGCGCGTGGAAATAGCCTAGGAGTACATATAGGAGGATAAATCGTGAAAAATATGTACTTTGAGCGTAGCTGCGGTTCGAAAAGGAGACCTAAAGTGATGACAGCTATAGGTGTACGCACCCAACTAGTGGTACTAGACATCGACTAATTTTCCCTAAAAAAAGAGCACGAGTGCTCGGTACTCCTATTCTATAAACACGAGTCCCATCGACAACAGCGTCGATTACTCTGACTAGCTCTCCTCTTCTAATTCTAAACTCGGCGGCCTTGGGTGGGTGGGGTGGGTTTGCTCAGCTGCAGCCCACCTCGGGTGAAAGCGTTACAACTGGAATAAAAATGCCATATACTCCCTCCGTTCATAAATATAAGCCTTTTTAGAAACTAGTTCAAATGGAATACAGCATCTGAGATGTATGAAGACATAGTTTATAGTGTAGATTCACTCATTTTGCTCCGTGTGCAGTAGTCACTTGCTGGAATCTTTAGAAAGACTTATATTTGGGAGCGGAGAATCTCTCTAATAAAACATTAAGGCCACGGCGATGCGGTGCTGATTACAGGAGGCAAGAAGAAGAGATGCATCCATCGGCGGCGTCCACCTCCTCGACTCAGGCGCCCGGCCCACGAGCAGCGCCTAAGTAGCGATGGCTTCGTGGCGGTCGGCGTGCTTGAACAATGGCGTCCAAAGATTCCAGCCGGCTGGAAGAAGGCCAGCGTCTTCTGTCTCGCTTGCCTTGTAGTGGCCTATGTAGGCGATTTCCTCGTGAGCGTGGATGTGCAGGTCGGCGATTTCTTGCATGGCGGTAGCTGCGTGCGAGGCGGCCTCGAGGTGCACATTCTTCGTCGCGACCTCCGGCACTGCAGGGCCACGGGGCTTGAAAGAGTTCATCACCATGTAGGCGATGAGGGTGGCAGGCAATGAGAAGCCTGGGCGGCGGCTGGAACGATCTGACACAAGGTCGTCCGCGCGCTTCTTGGTATTTGGTGAACTTGCGGATGGAGTTGACCATCATATCGTCCATGCGAGGCGAAGCTGGCGTCGGCGAGGGCTACGATGCATCGGCCGCCCGGCACCGTCTGAAGCGCTGCATGGTGCGGGGCGCGGCGGCGCCTTGGATGATTTGGCACAGCCATTGCCGCTCGCGTCTGCGGCGCTCACGGGAAACAGGGTACCGGACTTGCTGCTGTGGCTGCGGCATGGCTCAAGGGTGGCCAGCCACGGCCCATCTTCATCGGCACAAGCTCAAGACCCTCGCGAGGGCCAAGCCTCCGCAGAGGCGGACGGACGGGAAGCTTCCTCGAGCCGCAGCCTCACCAGGCTGGCTCGCGAGGCGAGAGATCAAGCGGGGTACCTCACGAGGTGCCCATGGCGCAAGCCATGGCGACCAAGGCGCCGGTGAGGCGCCCGCCAGCGCGATGTCCTCATTTCCTCTTTGGTGCAAAGGGGGCAAGCGCAGGCGAGAGCATCAAGCAAAGGCACCCGTTTCGGTGCAACAAGACCAAGACCGTCGCAACGGCAGGAAGGAAGTCATCGTGGAGCCCAAGCCAGCGTCACCGCCAAAGCCTTTGACAGGCGAGGACCAACTTTAGTCAGGATAAGTGTACTAGATGTTCCCCTTCAAAATGGCCAACTGTTGGCGCCCTTCCCGCTCAATATTTGGGAAGAGGCCCAGGCCTCTGCCTATAAATAGGACTAGCCACCCACAGGGTAGAGGCATCTTAGAGAGATTCGGACATCTCATCTTAGCTTGATCCAATCCGATCGAGAGCCTAGCCACAAGAACACCTCACCCTCGCGAGGCTGTTCTTTCTTGTATTGTTCTTCATCAGCCCCTGAGGCAATCCACCACACCACACACTGGAGTAGGGTGTTACACCACAATGGTGGCCCGAACCAGTATAAACCTCGTGTATCTTGTGTTGTTCCTTTGGTAGTTTAGATCCTAGCGGCTGACGAGGTGCAGGTAGGTAGGGGCCGAGATCTCCGTCGCACCCGATGTTGAACCTAGAGGTTTGCGGAACACGAAATCCGACATTTAGCGCGCCCGGTAAAGTCTTGCGGAGCTTTCCTTTCCGCCGACCGCT
The DNA here is from genome assembly GCA_021605205.1 of Aegilops longissima. Classification (NCBI taxonomy): domain Eukaryota; kingdom Viridiplantae; phylum Streptophyta; class Magnoliopsida; order Poales; family Poaceae; genus Aegilops; species Aegilops longissima. Next base: position 639,469,927 of record CM038677.1, read on the forward strand.
CTCCGCCGACATCACGGCTACGCCCTCGATGGGCAGCGCGCCGCCCCTCCGGTCGCCCGGCGCTAAGCCTTGAGGGCGAGGGCTCCGAGCCTTAAGTGTAACGCCCGGATTCGATCGCCCGGTGTGCGCGATTATTCGTCGTTGTTGCCATGTCTTTTGCTTGCGTGTTGCACTTTGCCATGTCATCATCTGCATTTTATATCATGTCATCACGTGCATTTCATTTTGCATACGTGTTCGTTTCATGCATCCGAGCATTTCCCCGGTGTCCGTTTTCCAATCCGGCACTCCTATGTCTCCCGGCGCCCCCTTTTACCTCTTTTCGTGTGCGGGTGTTAAACTTTCTCGGAATGGCCCGAGGTTTGTCAAGCGGCCTTGGTATAGCACCGGTAGACCGCCTGTTAAGTTTCGTGTCATTCGGAGGTCGTTCGATACTCCAACGGTTAACCGGGTAACCGCAAAGCCCCCTTCTCCGTGCAGCCCAACACCCCCTTCAAAGTGGCCCAAAATCCAGCAAACTCCCCTCCATGCTCTCGGTCGTTCGATCACGATCGCGTGGCCGAAAAGAAACCGCACCTCATTTGGAGTCTCCTAGCTCCCTATGCCTATATAAACACCTCCCCCTCAAAAAAATCGCAGTCCAAACCCTACCTTCCTTCTCCTCGCGCTGCCGGACACTTCTTCCGACCGACGGACATGTCCGCCCCGTCAGCGCCGCCGCCTCCGTGGCCAGCGGGGAAGCGCGCCACGTGGCGCGCCCGGCTCCCGCGCCGCCCGGCCGCCCGGGCCCGTGGCCCGGCCCTCCGCGCCGCCAACGGGCCGCGCCTCGCCCGCCGCCCGTCCGCGGACCCGCCGCCCATGATCGCCGCCCAGCGCCGCCGCGCCCGCCGCCGCCCGCCGCCGCCTCGCCGGCGCCTCCCAGCGTCGTCGTGCCCGCCCGTCGCCGCCGGCTCCGTCTCCGGCCAGATCTGGGCCGGCGCCGCCCGGATCCGGTGACCCCGACCCACCGGCGCCCTTCTCCGGCCACCCCACGCTCCGTCTCCGGCGAGCCCCTCCGTCCGCCTCGGTTCCCGTGCCCGGCCCGATCCAGATCCGCGAGGTTGACCCCGTTTTATTCCTAAGTCCCCGAAGTTTTGTGACATTATATTGCCATATTCATCATGCCATAACGCTCTGCATATTGCTCCTTTTTGCGCGTGTAATATGTCAAATTGTTCGTCTCGACGAGTACATCATTTCATCTCATTGCATCATATTCATTTGAATTCATCTTGATGCCCGAAATGCTGTTAGAAAAGGGCTATGTGATGTTAGTTTCAGATTCTTATCAGAACATGCAGTTTTGTCATTTTTGCTATGATTGATGTGTGCACCCTATGAACTTGAGTCATACATGTGTTTTGTAATATGCCATGCCATCTTTACAGGGGTGTATGCCATGTATTTTTGTGATCTCTGTGGTGACTAGCACAAGCATGCAAACTAGGCTTCATGATGTTGCTGATTTCAGCCCATGTTACTTGATATTTTATGCCATGTAAACTTGATGCTCTGAGAGAGATCCATGCTTATTTTGAGATACTTAAGTAAGGATATTTTGAACATATGGTTATGCTATTACCATCCATGCCTTTGTTTGCAATTATGGAGTGCCTTAGCTTGAGTCAATCGAGCTCTACTTTTGCTATAAAATGTTTCTGGCAGGTTGTTTACATGTTATTCAATTTTGCGAGGTTGTTGTAGTTGATCCTTGTATGCTATAATGTTGTTCTTGCCATGTATAGCTTCTATGCCATGGATTCTTACTGTGAGTTGCCTTTCCATGCCATTTATTGCTCTGTGGTGAGTGGTCAAGCTCACCAACATGCCTACTTATTGTTGTTCTGCCATGTATGAATCTGTAATATAACTTGCCATGTTTACATGGGTGCCATAATATCTTGATCCTTTTTGGCTCATGGTCGATAAGGGACAATTGTTCTATGCAATTAGTAGATTCATGCCATGGCTTTGTTTGCCATGATAAGTTCCTTTAGCGTGTTGTTTGATAGCTCTAAACATTGCAACTTTGATGTTATTTCTGATAAGTGCAAGCTGTTAGTATTTGCAATCTTGCCATGTGTTTTTGAGCATGTTTTAGTCATTTCTGGAGATAGCTCAGTGTTCATGTTTTGTCATGCTTTACCTGTACATCATGCCCATGCCTTTTGTTATCATGTTGAGATTCTGTAGCATGTTGTTTTGATGCTTGCAATATGCCTAGTTGCTGTTTTGGACAGATTGTTGTCATGACTTGTATAGGGTGTATGTGTTGAACCGTTGCTCCGTTTTGAGTGTGCTCTATATGAAACTTGCTTGATTTTGCATGTAGTTTCATATTATCATGTTGCATCCTTGTTTTGAGGTGTTTGCTTGATGTTGGTGTGCATTTTGCATCAATGCCATGTTTAACTTGTTTTGCTCATATCTTCTAGGCCGTAGCTCCGAATCTAATGAACTTTATATGTAACTTGACTAGAATTTCGTGTAGATCATCGTGGTGCATCTTAACTTGTTGTTTAACAACTTGAACATAAAGTTATTCAGATCTGGAACAATTTTGAAATTTGCATATGAGGACTTACCGGAATTGTTATATGTTGTTTCCGGCCTCATTTAAACTTGCTTTGATGTGTTGCTCTTGTTTGCATCATCTCTTGCCATGAGTAGCTTCATGTAGCTTTGTCATGCATCATTCTTGGTTGAGCATCATGTCTTGTTCATGTGTGGTGTGTTTACCATGTTGTGTGCTTCTTCTTGTTAGTTCCTGTTTCGTTGCGACCGTGAGGATTCGTTCGTCTACGCTTGGTTCGGCTTCATCCATTCGTCTTCTTCATGGACTCGTTCTTCTTCCTTGCGGGATTTCAGGCAAGATGACCGCTACCCTGGATCTCACTACTATCATTGCTATGCTAGATGCTTCGTTCTATCGCTATGCTGCCTTACCTACCACTTCTTTGCTCAAGCCTCCCAATTTGCCATGTCAGCCTCTAACCTTTTCACCCTTCCTAGCAAACCGTTGTTTGGCTATGTTACTGCTTTGCAGCCCTCTTATAGCATTGTTAGTTGCGGTGAAGATGAAGTTTGTTCCTTGTTGGAACATGGAATCTTGTTCCTTGTTGGAACATGTTTACTTGTTGGGATATCACAATATATCTTATATTATTAATGCATCTATATACTTGGTAAAGGGTGGAAGGCTCGGCCTTATGCAGTGTGTTTTGTTCCACTCTTGCCGCCTAGTTTCCGTCATATCGGTATTATGTTCCCGGATTTTGCGTCCCTAACAGCGGTCGGGTGATTTATGGGACCCCCTTGACAGTTTGCTTTGAATAAGACTTTTCGGCAAGGCCCAACATTGGTTTTACCATTTGCGACCTATTACCCTTTTTCCCTTGGGGTCGCGCATCCCAAGGGTCATCTTTATTTAGCCCCGGGCCAATGCTTGTCTAAGTGTTGGTCAAACTAGAAACCCTTTGGCGCCACCTCGGGAAACTTGAGGGCTGGTTTTAGTTATCGGACTGCTCATCCGGTCGTGGCACGAGGCGAGATCTGTGCGGCTACTATCGAGGTGTCGGCCGCAGCGGGAGGCTTTGCTGGTCTTGTTTTATTCTGTCGAAATGTCTTGTGGCAGGATTCGAGGTGATCGGTTCTTCCGGGAGAAGGAATATCCTTCGTTGATCGCGAGCTTATCATGGGCTAAGTTGGGACACCCTGCGGGTTTGAACTTTCGAGAGCCGTGCCAGCGGTTATGTGGCAGATGGGAATTTGTTAATATCCGGTTGTAGTAAACTTGAAGCAAACTCTTCTAAAATACACCAACCGTGTGTGTAACCGTGAGTGTCTCTTTTGGGGTTGATCGAGAGGAGAACACGGTTTACGGGTTATGTCGGCGTAAGTAGGAGTTCAGGATCACTTCTTGATCATTACTAGTTGGCGACCGTTCCTTTGTTTCTCTTCTCGCTCTCATTTGCGTATGTTAGCCACCATATATGCTTAGTCGCTGTTGCAACCTCACCACTTTACCCTTCCTTTCCCATTAAGCTTTGCTAGTCTTGATACCCATGGTAATGGGATTCTTTGAGTCCTCGTGACTCTGATTATTACACCACCAGTTGTAGGTACAGGTTTATGCGATGATCATGGCGTGAGGCGATGTTTGCTTGTGTTGGAGTTCTTCTTACGCTTCTTGATCGGGGATAGGTTCGGTCGGCAGCTTTGGGCTAGCGAGGTGGATGTCGTTTGAGCTTCTATTTATGTTTCATCCGTAGTCGGATGTTGATCTTGTATATGATGTTGATGTATTCTTGTGGCATTTGTGCCTTATGTATGTATCCCCATCTATTATGTAATGTTGATGTAATGATATCCACCTTGCAAAAGCGTTTCAATATCGGGTCTATCCTTGGTGGGACCGTCGAGTTCCTTTGGATAGGGTCGCATATTAGGCGTGATAGGTTGGTATCGAGCCTCGACCGACCCTAGGAGCCCCTTGATTGATCGTGTAGTTTGGCGTTGTTGAGTCTAGAATAAAACTATTTTGGTCTAGTTATATCGGATAGGATTTATTTTTACTCCTTTGCCCCTTCGTCGCTCTGGTGAGGAGTCTTGACGTAGGTGTTTTGAACTACTCCTCTTCCCGTTCAAATTTTTCTTTAGGATCACGTGGTTAGTTTTGTGAGTTGTCCATCCTCTTTTATCCGGTGCATTTCTCGTCAAGTTGACTCGACCATCTTCATCTTTGCCAAGTTCAATCCTCAGTTGTTTTTCTTTTCCCACCTGCCCACCCTTCTTCTTCTCGGAACCGGAGTCCGTAATCGAGTATCCATCCTACTCGTGCGAAGTCTTTGCTTTCTTTCCTCAATGATTTCAACCGGTGTTTTCTCTTCAAGATATTCGCGTTTCCCCTTCCAAGTTGCCTTTGTTTTTCCCGCCCTCCCACCCTTTTTCTTCCCGGAGTTTGAGTCTGTTTCGACCATCAATTTCATTCGTGTGGAGCCTCTTCAGTCTTCCCTCAATCATTTCAACCGGTGAATTCTCGTCTCGTTCGACATTCTTCATCTCTTCTCTTCTCCGGTGGATTCAATTCTAATTTTTGGTAGTGATTATATTCTTTTCCTCGGCTCAAGTGTTCTCCTCTCGCCATTTTATCCTTCCGTAGTGTTCAAGATATCTCAGGAGATTCGTCTGTGTTCCAATTAATTCGAGGTTGCCACCTCATTTAAATATTTCAATTGTTACGGTGCATCATCTATCATTCAACATCCCTTTCCAGCGGTGTTTTCTTTTAGTGGGCCCTAACCCACAGGTCTTTTTCTAGGATCTTACCTGACTCTTCTAATTCCCCCGGAGTTATTCTTAATTATTTTCAAGTGTGACGTAAGAATGGATTCCATCAGTCACATGCCTTCTCCAAGATCTCGTTCAAATTCTTTTCATTATTGGCTCAACCTCTTGGCTTTTCATTCTACCGGAGTACCTCAACAATTTTGGTGGTGTTTTCTCGTCGTCATTCGAAGATCGAAGAAAAGTTTTTCCTCAAAATCTTGTCCGTTCTCCCGGAGGTTCATGGTGCTAGCTCGAAGTTATCCTATCTAATTGTTTCCAGTCATGCAAATTCTTTTCATCCTATCCAGAGTATTTCAGGAGTTGATTTCTATTTCTTTTCACCGGAGGCCATCATTCCAGTTATCGTTATGTATTTATCCCGGTGCTTCTTTCAAGTGTTCTTTAATCAGCTCATTATCTCTTCGTTCTTTTGTATCTAAATCCCCTTGAGCAGTTATGTTTTCCTAATTCTTCCCGGTGATTCAATATCTTTCATCAGTCATTTCCAAATTCTTACGGTGGTTCGTTCAAGATTCTTTTTCCTTGATTATCATTTTAGTCCATTCGTTCTTTCCAATCCTACCGGTGGTTCATGAAGACTTTCTCAAGTTATGTGCCATACCCCCTTTAATCTCTTTTCAAGAAGAATAAGTAGTATGAAAAAATCCATTGCTTGTCATCAATTTAATTTGATGAAGGATAAGCATACAATAAATCTTATTCTTATTTCATCCAAGTAATTAATCCCTTCCTTCGGAGTTTGTTCTTGAGGAATAAATTCTAGTTCCAAGTCTTTTCATCTTTTCTTTTCCGGAGTTCAAATTTCCCTCGGCCATTTCGTCGGATCCTCCATCTAAATCACCGCAAGGCTCGTCTTATTCTTTCATCCTTCATTCTATATTATCATCCTTTTGTTACCGGATTTCTTCATGGTGGTTCTTCATGATTTAATTCATTCTTCAAGTGTTCATCAAGATTCTTTTGGAGGAATTCAAGTATCTTTTCTTCTTGCGTCTCGAAGTGCAATTAATTCTCCGTATTCTTTTGAAGTGGAGTCTTGCATCTCTTCGTTCTTCTCAGCTATTCAATCTTTTCCGCTTGTGGTTGGTTATCACCTCATAATTTTGGGAGGTTATCCGTAAGTCCACGACAAGCTTATTTTTTTCGTTGTTGATTTTCTCAACAACTCCGTTCAACCTTTCCTTCTAAGTTCTTTTCATTCAATTTTTCCAATTCTTCCGGAGGTATTGCGTTGCTTATGTCGTCAAGTATCATTCCATCTTCTGAAGCTCATGTTCTATTCTTTCCTTGTTCAATCGGTGTGCTGCCTAAATCCTTTGACTCATATCCGTTTCTTTTCTCATTCTAACCACTCCGGTTAGAACGAGTGGTTTCATAGTCTATCTGATTCCGCGAGCTTTCAATTCTCGTCATTCTCGTTGTTTCTCTCTTCTTCTCGTGTGCTCGCGATTCTTTGTTTTCCTCTCTTGAGTTCTTGTTTCGCATCTTCCTCTTTCTCTTCCGTCTCGGTCCTAAGATCTCGGGACGAGATCTCTTGTTAGTGGAGGAGTGTTGTAACGCCCCGGATTCGATGCGCCAGGTGTCTGCCAGTTATTCGTCGTTGTTGCCATGTCTTTTGCTTGCGTGTTGCACTTTGCCATGTCATCATCTGCATTTTATATCATGTCATCACGTGCATTTCATTTTGCATACGTGCTCGTTTCATGCATCCGAGCATTTTCCCCGTTGTCCGTTTTCCAATCCGGCACTCCTATGTCTCCCGGCGCCCCCTTTTACCTCTTTTCGTGTGCGGGTGTTAAACTTTCTCGGTATGGCCCGAGGTTTTTCAAGCGGCCTTGGTATAGCACCGGTAGACCGGCTGTCAAGTTTCGTGTCATTCGGAGGTCGTTTGATACTCAGCAGTTAACGGGTAACATAAAGCCCCTTCTCCTTGCAGCCCAACACCCCCTTCAAAGTGGCCCAAAAACCAGCAAACTCCCCTCCATGCTCTCGGTCGTTCGATCACGATCGCATGGCCGAAAACCGCACCTCATTTGGAGTCTCCTAGCTCCCTATGCCTATATAAACACCTCCCCCTCAAAAAAATCGCAGTCCAAACCCTACCTTCCCTCTCTCCTCGCTGCTGGACACTTCTTACGACCGGCGGACATGTCCACCCGTCAGCGCCCGCCGCCTCCGTGGCCAAGGGAAGCGCGCCACGTGGCGCCGCCCGGCTCCCGCGCCGCCCGGCCCACAGGCCGTGGCGGCCCTCCCGCGCCGCTCTTAAGCCGCGACTTCGCCCGCCGACCGTCCGCGCCGGACCCGCCGCCATGATCGCCGCCCAGCGCGCCCGCGCCACGCCGCCGCCCGGCGCCACCGTCGCCCGACCCACGCCTCGTCGGCGCCTCCCAGCGTCGCCGTGCCCGCCCGTCGCCGCCAGCTCCGTCTCCGGCGAGATCCGGGCAGCGCCGCCGGATCCGGCGACCCGAGCCGGCGCCCTTCTCCGGCCACCCCGTGCTCCGTCTCCGGCGAGCCCCTCCGGCCGCCTCGTTTCCCGTGCCCGGCCCGATCCAGATCCACGAGGTTGACTCCGTTTTATTCCTAAGTCCCCGAAGTTTTTTGACATTATATTGCCATATTCATCATGCCATAACGCTCTGCATATTGCTCCGTTTTGCGCGTGTAATATGTCAAATTGTTCACCTCGACGAGTACATCATTTCATATCAGTGCATCATATTCATTTGAGCTCATCTTGATGCCCGAAATTCTGTTAGAAGAGGGCTATGTGATGTTAGTTTCGGATTCTTATCAGAACAGGCACTTTTGTCATTTTTGCTATGATTGATGTGTGCACCGTATGAACTTGAGTCCTACATGTGTTTTGTAATATGCCATGCCATATTTACAGGGGTGTATGCCATGTATTTTTGTGATCTCTGTGGTGACTAGCACAAGCATGCAAACTAGGCTTCATGATGTTGCTGATTTCAACCCCTGTTCTGCTGATATTTTTATGCCATGTAAACTTAATGCTACAGAGAGATCCATGCTTATTTTGAGATACTTCAGTAAGGATATTTTGAACATATGGTTATGATCTATCCATCCATGCCTTTGTTTGCAATTATTGAGTGCCTTAGCTTGAGTCAATCGAGCTCTACTTTTCCTATAAAATGTTTCCTGGCAGGTTGTTTACATGTTATTCAATTTTGCCAAGGTTGTTGTAGTTGATCCGTGTATGCTATGATGTTGTTCTTGCCATGTATAGCTTCTATGCCATGTCTTCTTACTGTGAGTTTCCTTGCCATGCCATTTATTGCTCTGTAGTGAGTGGTTCAAGCTCACCAACATGCCTACTTATTGTTGTTCCTGCCATGTATGAATCTGTAATATAACTTGCCATGTTTACATGGGTGCCATAATATATTCTGATCCTTTTTGGCTCATGGTCAGTAAGGGACATTTGTTCTATGCAATTAGTAGATTCATGCCATGCCTTTGTTTTCCATGATAAGTTCCTGTAGCGTGTTGTTTGATAGCTCTAAACATTGCAACCTGATGTTATTTCCTGATAAGTCTGAAACTGTTAGTATTTGCAATCTTGCCATGTGTTTTTGAGCATGTTTTAGTCATTTATGGAGATAGCTCAGTGTTCATGTTTAGTCATGCTTTACCTGTACATCATGCCCATTCCTTTTGTTATCATGTTGAGATTCTGTAGCATGTTGTTTTGATGCTTGCAATATGCCTAGTTGCTGTTTTGGACAGATTGTTGTCATGACTTGTATAGGGTGTATGTGTTGAACCGTTGCTCCGTTTTGAGTGTGCTCTATATGAAACTTGCTTGATTTTGCATGTAGTTTCATATTATCATGTTGCATCCTTGTTTTGAGGTGTTTGCTTGATGTTGGTATGCATTTTGCGTCAATGCCATGTTTAACTTGTTTTGCTCATATCTTCTAGGCCGTAGCTCCGAATCTAATGAACTTTATATGTAACTTGACTAGAATTTCGTGTAGATCATCGTGGTGCATATTAACTTGCTGTTTAACAACTTGAACATAAAGTTATTCAGATCTGGAACAATTTCGAAATTTGCATATGAGGACTTACCGGAATTGTTATATGTTGTTTCCGATCTCATTTAAACTTGCTTTGATGTGTTGCTCTTGTTTGCATCATCTCTTGCCATGAGTAGCTTCATGTAGCTTTGTCATGCATCATGCTTGGTTGAGCATCATGTCTTGTTCATGTGTGGTGTGTTTACCATGTTGTGTGCTTCTTCTTGTTAGTTCCTGTTTCGTTGCGATTGTGAGGATTCGTTCGTCTACGCTTGGTTCGGCTTCATCCATTCGTCTTCTTCATGGACTCGTTCTTCTTCCTTGCGGGATTTCAGGCAAGATGACCGCTACCCTGGATCTCACTACTATCATTGCTATGCTAGATGCTTCGTTCTATCGCTATGCTGCCTTACCTACCACTTGCTGCTCAAGCCTCCCAATTTGCCATGTCAGCCTCTAACCTTTTTCACCCTTCCTAGCAAACCGTTGTTTGGCTATGTTACCGCTTTGCGCAGCCCCTCTTATAGCATTGTTAGTTGCAGGTGAAGATGAAGTTTGTTCCTTGTTGGAACATGGAGATGCTGTTCCTTGTTGGAACATGTTTACTTGTTGGCATATCACAATATATCTTATATTATTAATGCATCTATATACTTGGTAAAGGGTGGAAGGCTCGGCCTTATGCAGTGTTTTGTTCCTCTTGCCGCCCTAGTTTCCGTCATATCGGTATTATGTTCCCGGATTTTGCGTCCCTAATGCGGTCGGGTGATTTATGGGACCCCCTTGACAGTTCGCTTTGAATAAGACTTTTCAGCAAGGCCCAACATTGGTTTTACCATTTGCGACCTATTACCCTTTTTCCTTGGGAGTCGTGCATCCCAAGGGTCATCTTTATTTAGCCCCGGGCCAATGCTTGTCTAAGTGTTGGTCAAACTAGAAACCCTTTGCAGCGCCACCTCGGGAAACTTGAGGATGGTTTTAGTTATGCGGACTGCTCATCCGGTCGTGGCACGAGGCGAGATACTGCGGCTACTATCGAGGTGTCGGCACGCCGGGAGGTTTTGCTGGTCTTGTTTTATTGCTGTCAAAATGTCTTGTGGCAGGATTCGAGGCTGATCGGGTCTTCCGGGAGAAGAATATCCTTCGTTGATCGCGGAGCTTATCATGGGCTAAGTTGGGACACCCTGCAGGGTTTGAACTTTCGAGAGCCGTGCCAGCGGTTATGTGGCAGATGGGAATTTGTTAATATCGGTTGTAGTAAACTTGAAGCAAACTCTTCTAAAATACACCAACCGTGTGTGTAACCGTGAGTGTCTCTTTTGGGGTTGATCGAGAGGAGAACACGGTTTTAGGTTATGTCGGCGTAAGTAGGAGTTCAGGATCACTTCTTGATCATTACTAGTTGTGACCGTTCCTTTGTTTCTCTTCTCTCTCTCATTTGCGTATGTTAGCCACCATATATGCTTAGTCGCTGCTGCAACCTCACCACTTTACCCCTTCCTTTCCCATTAAGCTTTGCTAGTCTTGATACCCATGGTAATGGGATTGCTTTGAGTCCTCGTGACTCACAGATTACTACACCAACAGTTGCGGTACAGGTTTGCGATGATCATGGCGTGAGGCGATGTTTGCTTGTGTTGGAGTTCTTCTTACGCTTCTTGATCGGGGATAGGTTCGGTCGGCAGCTTTGGGCTAGCAGGGTGGATGTCGTTTGAGCTTCTGTTTATGTTTCATCCGTAGTCGGATGTTGTTCTTTATATGATGTTGATGTATTCTTGTGGCATTTGTGCCTTATGTATGTATCCCCATCTATTATGTAATGTTGATGTAATGATATCCACCTTGCAAAAGCGTTTCAATATCTTGGTCTATCCTTGGTGGGACCGTCGAGTTCCTTTGGATAGGGTCGCATATTGGGCGTGATATTTAGCCTGACCTTGCGGCAGTGCGGTGGCCAAACAAGTTCAAGCTGGAGGCGCCGCTTGGCGTTACAGCAACCTGACTGATCCTTGGCCTTCCTCTTTGGCGTCTGAGGAGGCTGTCCTCGGCGAGGCGACAACAGGTCATGGCTAGCTGGCTTCCCATGGCCCTCACCGGCGCCCAGCGCATGTGGCTGCTCCACCTGCGGTGGCTTCCGTAACCTCTTGGGAGGGTTGCGCAACCTCTTCCTCTCCCGGCCCGCTGCTTGGCGCCCTGTCGTCGCGCAGCTGTCAGGCGGCTTCATGGCGCCACCTTGAGCCACCACGTCAAGCCATTCGTCCGCCCGGATCGGCGCTGCCTCCAGCGTGGCGAGGCTCCCAGGTCGGTTGGCGCCCAAGGCCGATCTAGCCTTCAGCTCGGAGGACCACCCCGCCAACTCAGCCTGCTCGGGCGCGCTCCCAATGTTGTGCACCCCCACCATCTGCCAGGTGGCCGTCACCAGGACTCTCATCAACGGCGGCGCGGGGCTCAGCGTGCTCTTGGTTGAAGCCTTGACCTCCTCCACATACCGCGGGCGGCTTCAGCCAGCGAGGCCCTTCTTGGGCGTCAGGGCGGTTCATCCAGCTCCACAGGGCAGATCCGTCTCCGGTAACCTTGGCACCTCGACAACTTCCACGGGCTGATCGACCCGACGCCGCTCCCATCGGCCTCTCGTACAGCGCCATCCTTGGTTACCCAGCACTAGCCCGATTCATGGCGCGACACACCAGCGTACAACCTCATGAAGATGCAGGAACAGCGGCGTCCTCACCGTGTCCGGAAACACCGGGGATGCATTGCAGGTGCTCAAGCACGTCTTCAAGGCTGCGGCGTCACAGCCCGCCGACTCGAGCGCCCCCGAGCCCAAAGGGGCTATGCTGGCCAAAAAAGCAGCTATTCACCCAAGACAAAGCGAAACCAGCGAGATGCGGTCGGCGAGGGCGGATCCACTAACGCCACCTTCACCATAGGCGCCAACCTTGAGCCGGCGAGGAGGAGGCCTGGTCAAGTTCTGCTTGGCGAACAAGAAGGTATTCGCATAGAGTCGATCAGCTGGTGGGGATCCCTAGGCGTGTCGAGCATCACCTCAGCGTATGCCCTAGCGTCGCCCGTAAAGCGAAGCGAGGCGGCAGTCCTTTGAAGCGAGGCTTTCATCGTCCAAGAGACCCATAAGCTAGGCGGTAGGGCTCATTCGCGAGTCGATACCCAGTTGGTTGGCTAACCGGTTGTCGTGCCAAAGAAAGGGGAAAGGCGTATGTGTCGACTTCACCAACCTCAACAAAGCCTGCCGCGAGGATCCATTCCCGCTCCCTCGTGTCGATCGGATCGTCGATTCCACCGCCGAGTCACGACCTGTTGTGTTTCTTGGATGCCTTCTCTGGGTATCACCAGATCCAGATGTCGGTAGAAGATGTGGAAAAAATGACTTTCCTGACCCTGTGTTGGGTGTCTTGCGACACTTGCATGTCGTTCGGGCTGCATAGCTTGAGGCGACCTTCGGCGGTGATGCACATCACCTTGGGCCCCAGCTCGGGAAGAATGTTGAGGCTTCGTCGATGACATTGTGGTGAAGTCTCGGGAAGCTAGAACCACGATACAAGACTGGAGGAAACCTTGCGAGCCTCAGCAGTGAACCTGCAGCTCAACCCGGAGAAATGTGTTTTGGGGTCCCCTCGGGCAAGCTCTTGGGCTTCCTCGTGTCCCACCGAGGCATCGAGGCTAGCAGAGAAAAGGTCAAGCGGTCGAGGACTTGAGCCGCCAAAGACCCTCGAGAGAAATCTGAGAAGCTCCTTTGGGGCGTGACCGCACTAGGGCCTTCATCTCCAAGTTGGGGAGGCGGCGCTGCCTTTCTTCGGTGATGAAGAAAAAGGGCCCTTTGAATAGTGTGAAGAGGCCGACAAAGGCGTTCAAGATCTCAAGAGGTACCTAACCAGCCCTCGGTAATGGTGGCCCAGCCCTCAAGAACCCCTGGTGCTCTACCTTGCAGCCACTCCCTACTCCGCCCGACATAGCCACAGTGGCGGTTAGGGAGGCGTTGGACCAAAGCATGGCAGCTGCCGAGTCAAGGCGAAGCAGGATCAAGGAAGATTCACAGAGACCACTACCACAGCCGAGAAGGATCAGCCACTGCAGGGAAACACACTCGGGACAGAAGAGACCCCTCCCCCTGGCGACCAGCCGCTGGAGGCTCCACTGTCTCAGGAGGCGCCACGGTCTCCGGAGGGCGCCGTCGACACCAGCACTCCCAACCTCATTGAACACCCTGTGTACTTCGTCAGCATAGTGTTGCGGGACGCGAGGGCGCGGTACCCCATGCCTCAGAAACTCCTGCTCGCGCTATTGGTGGCCTCGCGCAAGCTGCGGCATTATTTTCAGGGCCACCCCATCAAGATTGTCTCAGCGTACCCCTTGGAAAGAGTGCTCAGGAGCCCCAACTCAGCTGGAAGAGTCGTTGTGTGGGACATCGAGCGCAAGCGTTTCAGCTCAATTCAGCACAACGAGTCATCAAGGGGCCGTGTTGGCAGTTCATGGCAAAATGGGCGGAGGCACGGGCCTCAAGGCTGATGAGGATCGATCCCTCTCCCGGGAAGCGGCGCGGACGGTTGGGTCATGTACTTGATGGGGCGTTCTCGAGCGCAGCGCGAGGGCTGGTGCGGTGCTTATATATCCTACCCAAGACAAGCTCTACTCGCCGTGCAGCTCTGTTTCTATACGGAGAAAAGTTCTCAACAACATAGCAGAATATGAAGGCGATAGCTGGCACTGTAGGCGCGACTGCCCTAGGGTGAAGCGCCTTGCCATCAAGGGTGATTCGCAACTCCTTGTCCTTCTCCAACAATGTATCTGAGCGAGGATGAGCACATGGAAGCCTACCTCGCGGAGGTCCATGAGATGGAGAAGCGATTACAGAAGGCTGGAGTTGCAGCATGTGCCCGTGGCACCAATCAAGAAGGCGGCGACGCCGTAAGCGGGCATCAGGCGGCTACCTCGGGGCCCGGCGTCTTGAGGCGGCTCTTCAAGCCCTCGGCCACACCATCGCTGTCAAGCGCAGTGCGGCCTCAGGAGCCCAGTATGTGGCCCAGCCTCGGGGCGCGCTGCTCTTGGCTGGAGCCTCGGGAGAGTCTTTGGATCCTGAGCTCTGGAGCTACAGCGCAAGGACCTTGCGGAGAAGGAGGAGGAAGCGGGCGTGTGGCGCGACAAGCCACAACATCTGCATCGAGGATGGAGAACTCTCTGGAGCGTCAAATGATGTGTCCCTCGCTGCATCTCCGGGGAGCAAGGAAGGAACTGGCTGGCAGATATACATGGTGGAGGCTGTGGGCATCATTCATCATCGCGGACCCTCGTTGGCAAAGGCGTTCTGCGGTGGGTTCTATTAGCCCCTGCGCTCAATGATGTCGTCGAACTGGTGAAGGCTTGCGAGGCCTGCCAATTCCATGCCGAGGCAGATCCATCGGCGGCGGAAGTCGCAAACTATACCCCTCTCGTGGCCATTCGCGATGCAGGGGCTGGATATCCTGGGCCCGTTCCTCGGGCGCCCGAGGGCTATCGCTAGCTCGTCGTCGCCGTGGACAAGTTCACCAAGTGGGCTGAAGTGGAAGCCGTCCGCACCATCCCGCGAGTTCTGCGGTCAAGTTCATCAAGGGCATCGTGAGCGGTTGAGTGCGAACCGCATCATCACCGACGGCGGTTCGCGGTTCACGATAACCTCTTCAAAACATACTATGCTAACCTTGGGATGCGGTATGCTACTCTTGATGGCGCACCCGCGAACAACGGTCGGGCGGCGGGCCAACACGTGGAGTCTGAGGGCCTCAAGACCAGGACATTCAAGAAGAAAGCTGGAGGCCTATGGCGGAGGTTGGTGCGGCGAGCTTGATCCGTGTTGTGGTCCATCCGCGCGACCGCGACCAAGCCAGCTGGCGAGACCCGTTCTCCCTGGTCTATGGAGCTGAGCGGTCCTCCCTCACGAGGTCGGGGCGTCGTTCGCGGGTCTGGCGTTCGGCGAAGCGCGCGGGGCGCCATGCGAGGGCGGACCTCGTGTTGGGGAGGAACATCGTCGAGAGAGCCCGCGTTCGGCGGCGAGTACCAACAAGCACTGCGGCGATACCGCTGCGCAACATCCGCCCCGAACTCTTGAGGTAGGGGACCTCGTGCTCGGCGGGTTCTCTCAAGGAAGGACGCATAAGCTCTCTCCCATGTGGGAGGCCCGTTCAAGTTGTTCTTGTTTCGGGACCGGCTCGGCGGCAGAACCACGGGAGGGTGCCCGTCGAGCGCGTGGAACATCCGGCACCTAAGGAGGTTTACCCTAAAAGGCCCAGAGCCTATGTAGAAGGCGAATGCCTGTGAAGCGTTGCATTTTGGAAAGGCCCAGAGCCTATGAAGAAGGCGAATGCCTCTGAAGCGTTGCGTTTTGGAAAGGCCTAGAGCATGTGAAGAAGGCGAATGCCTGTGAAGCGTTGCGTTTTGGAAAGGCCCAGAACCTGTGAAGAAGGTGAATGCCTGTGAAGCGTTGCGTTTTGGAAAGGCCCAGAGCCTGTGAAAAAGGCGAACACCTGTGAAGCTTGTTTTTCTGAGAAAATCCCAGAGCCTATGAAGAAGGCCAATGCCTGTGAAGCTCGTCGCCCGTGACACTCTCACGTAATAATGAGATGGGGTTGTACACGCCTCGGCGTCTTAGGAGCGCCGGCCTCAGGCCCTGGGGCTCCCTCCCATGCCCAGTGGCAGCACTTACCTCCGCGCTGGTGAGAAGACGTCGAAGACTAGATTAGGTGTCGGACGCGGCTTTTCTCATTTGCTTTCTGCAGTTGGCTTGTTCATCCCCATTTGAAGTTTTATTGGAGTGGTTGCCGTCTTTGACTTGTGACTCTTTGCTTACTTCGCTCTCCTGCCTCAATTTCTCTCGCGCGAGTCTCGCGAGGGAGCAACGCAGGCACCCTCGCGAGTGTTTTCTGCCCCTGTTGTTTGAGGCTTCCCCCAACCGAATCTGCTACGTGAGCATCCCTCCAGTCCGTGCCCCACGGGCACCTTGTGTGAACACGGACCTGGGTCGGTCTCCTCTGGTTGAGGCGGAAGCTACCTCTCGACTAATCTTTGTAGGGCAAGCGTCCGTGAGGCCTCGGCCTCGGGGGCGAGGATGTAGCAGTCGCCCCCAAGCTAAGTAATTTCTATGAGCAGGCATAAGGCACCGAAGCCTAATACAGAGATGGAGGAAACAGTAAGATAATTAACAGCAACAGTCCAAGCACCCCCCTGCGGGGCCCTACACTCTTGTCTTTTACGCAGGAAAGGAAAGGGACAAAACAAGCATGGCTCGCTTGGCACAAACTTCATGGCGAAGGCTCGAACTGCCTCCCGGGCTCAGCGGACTCCTCTCGCTTCACCGTCGCAACAGCGGGCAGACCCGCTACCTCACCCCAGGCGGGCGCGGTGGCGCGGAGGCTAGGCATGGCCACCGCTGGAGGAGCCTCTGTCTAAAGAAGAGTCGCTGAAGCTCAAGCGCCACCGACCACGCGCGCGCCGTCATCTTCATCCCGATCGTCGCCGGGGCTAGGCCCACAGCCGCGGTCGTCGTCCTCGGGGCAGCACCCGGTGCGGCGACCGTCTTCCCCGAACACCCTCACGTAGAGGGTGGCATCGCCATCGAACTTGAAGTGCAGGGTGCACCGCCGGCTCAAACCTCGCGTGCAGGCAAACTTCTGCCAGCCGTGGGTCAGGGCCACGCTCCCGGCGGGGGAGACCTCCAGCGAAGCCCAGGAAGCCCGGCTACAACAACCATCGCTGGAGCGGAGGCCGCCGGGCGCCGGCTGAGTTCACCTAGGAGGCGGGGAAGCTGGAGCCGGTGCTGGTCGCTCCCGACCACTGGCGAACTCTGGCACCACCTCTGCCGAGTGGGCGCGACCTGGGGGTCGCTGGCCATCGCGCGCCCCCATCAGCGGCTGCCGCCCGTCACAGCGGAGATCACCTCCGCAGACGCGAGCCGCTATAGAACCACGGGGTGCTTGCGAGGGCGGCCTCGGCAGCGCTTGGCGGGGAGAGTCAGGCTCCACCTGGCGGGCCTTTCCTTTCTCCACGGCCGAGAACCTCTAGGGCGGATCCATGAGGAAGAAGGAGAAGCAGAAGGATGGTGGAAGGGCGGCGCCGTCCGTACTTATAGCGGGAAGGCCAATCGTCGACCTCCATGATCGCGGTAATCATGACCCGCTTTGCATGCGAGGACTTGCCAATTCGATGCGGATGCCGGCGTCATGGGGAAGCGAGGCGCCCGTCAATCAACCGCCATCTGCGCCCAAGGCGCGGCTGTTAGAACCCTTGGCGCCGCACTGCCCGCCGCTTCTCTGCTCGGCCAAGTCAAAGCGCGCCTTGGGCGAGGCTAGTGTCGGCGTTGCAGGGCAGGGTACCGGACTTGCACTGCTGCGGCCTGCGGCGTGGCTCATGGGGTGGCCCGCCACGGCCCATCTTCATCGGCACAAGCTCAAGACCCTCGCGAGGCCAAGCCTCGTGAGGCGGACGACGAAGCTTCCTCGAGCCGCAGCCTCACCAGGCTGGCTCGCGAGGAGGTGGAGAGATCAAGGCGGGGTACCTCACGAGGTGCCTATGGCGCAAGCCATGATGACCAAAGAGGCGCCGGAGGCGCCAGCCCGCCTGATGTCCTCATTTCCTCTTTGGTGCAAAGGGGCAAGCGGCGCGAGCATCAAGCAAAGGCACCCGTTTTGGTGCAACAAGACCAAGGCTATCATAGCGGCAGAAGGAAGTCATCATGGAGCCCAAGCGGCGTCACCGCGAGCCTTTGTGACGAGGACCAACTTTAGTCGGGATAAGTGTACGGATGTTCCCCTTCAAAATGGCCAAGCTGTTGGCGCCTTCCGCTCAATATTTGGGAAGAGGCCGAGGCTCTGCCTATAAATAGGACTAGCCACCCACAGGGTAGAGGCATCTTAGAGAGATCCGGACATCTCATCTTAGCTTGATCCAATCCGATTGAGAGCCTAGCCACAAGAATACCTCACCCTCGCGTGGCTGTTCTTTCTTGTATTGTTCTTCATCAGCCCCTGAGGCAATCCACCACACCACACCTTTGGGTAGGGTGTTGCACGCCACAATGGTGGCCCGAACGATATAAACCTCGTGTATCTTGTGTTGTTCCTTTGGTAGTTTAGATCCTAGCGGTGACGAGGTGCAGGTAGGTAGGAGGCGAGATCTCCGTGCACACCCCGGAGTTGAACCTAGAAGTGCGGAACCCAAAATCCGATAGCGTCCATCGCCTCCATAGGTGCTTGTGGCTTCTGGTCACTTGGTCTTGGATTGGAGTGAGCAGTGTTGCGCAGAGACTTGGGAGTAGATGGATTGGACTGGTGGGGTGCCTTTATTATATGAGAGTCCAAACTCTGTTGCATTCACATCGTGCTGGCTCTAGTCTGCTTCTCCAATTAATTCCCTCTGCATGTAATTGAGGATGCATCATTGACCGTTCAACGTCTCGGGAACTGCTACCCTCTTCCTCCTTGGCATTCAAGCACCTATGGACCCGTCAACGACGAGGTGCCTATGGTGACTTCATAAATTTCAAGATGATAGTGCCATGCATGTGTGCGTTCATAAGGGGTGAGTGTATGCGCGTGTATATGAGCGCTTGTGTCTGTACTAGGTCAAAAAAACAACGTAAATGCGTGTCAAAAAGAGACTAGTCAGTATACTCAATATTGTGCAACTCGGAGAGGAAAATGATAGAACTAGTACGTATTTATTTACGGTGCGGATTCACTCAGTTTGCTCCATATGTACTCCGTCTCGGTGTAGTCTAGTCACTTGTTGAAATCTCTAGAAGGGCAAATACTCCTTTACGGTTTACAGGATATACTAGCAAGTAGTTATGCGTACTAGTACAATATGGGCTCACATAGCAATTTTGTCTCATGCAAGAGCACTGGCTATATCGTGCTCAATGTTATAGCTGCAGCGTTAGGTTTGCGCTTGGCTCTTCGCCTCTTGAGAAGGCGAACAATGATGTTACTACTACTACTTCTACATTGTCGAATCCTTTGCTGCATGTCCGTCCACATGGCCAGACGGATAGCTTGTTGTTGAAGTACTACTAAGCAAAAGCCTGTCCTCGTTTGCGAGCAACAGTGCGCATGGGCGAGGGAGAAGGCGTGTAGTAAAATCAAGCTTCTCCTCGTTCTACGAGTTAACACGACACATCATAGCACTGGCCCCACATGCTTGCCTCTAAACTTGGCTGAAAGACCCGAAGTGTACAATATATTTGCTGCAACCTCTAACGTTTACCCACCACAAATTAAAATATATTTGGCTGTATGCATCGTTCTAATGCAGAGGCCGGGGAGTCCCCCCTTTTCAAAAAAAACAAATTAAAATATATATTCCTGTCTTGTGTTGGGTTCTACGGTAGGGTACGTAGACTGCAAATTAAAATTTTACTACGCGCAGAACATCCAGGAACATGCTACGGGAGATGGATCACAGTTCGTTACCACTAGATGCGCAGTGCCATGGAGCGGAAGAAGAGTCGGGGCAGCGCGTTAGCGTGGATCGTCTCCTCCTTGTTACGATCTCCCTCGAGCGATCGGTCGTCCGATCCACGTCACGAGTTCGCGGGCGGCTCAAGTGCACCGCCTCTAATGGTATCCGCGCATGCGGGAGGAACACCGTGCAGCGGACTGCTAGGTCGATCACACGATCGGCGGTGAGTGGAGGTGGCTATTGCAACACATGCAAACCCTAATCGCAGCACAGGCGATCAACCGCTTTGAGTGTGCGCACCTCCACTTTATATAGGCGTCGTCGCGGGCTCAATACTTGGGCCTTGCACGGAACCTAAAGCCAAAGTCTACTCGGTCCGTTCCTAGTCGATTCGGATCACATCCGACCGGTGTCCTTGAACCGACCTCGTAGGTTCCTTCCCTTAAGCCGCGACCCCTTAAGTTCAAATCGGCTTGGTCATAGTTCGGATCACCTCCGACCTGCCGGTAGTAGCGGCCTCTAGCAAAGGCGTGTCGACCACCAAGCAGACTATGAAGCTGGTTAGGCAAACACAGCCTGGCGTGTCACACTTACATTGCCTTTGCCGCATGACATATGTTGTCGGGCTCAAAGCGAGGCTGTCATCCTTGTGCTAGCCGACCTCTTTCTCGTTCGGTGATACCAACCACAAACTGGATTATCTCATAATCCTTGCCGCATAGCCATGCTTATCTGGTCGGATCACATGAGGGGCCCAGTATATCTCTCGATCGGAGGGCAAATCCCATCTTGCTCGACCATGTCTCCTGACATGGGACTGGACAAACCGAAACCTACCTTTGTAACTACCCGATCACGGAGTAGCATTTTGTCGGCCCAAAGCAAATCTGTCACCATCCAGTATATTCGCCAGCTCAGGTCTTAGGACATAGAGCGTTATGTTGTACTAGAGACTCACAGATGACATATCGCTGCATCTCATAGTTGGAGTCTGTCCAGGCTGGGACCTTATCTCGACTTCGGATCCGACTCGTCGAATCCGACTAGACCTTTCAAGTCCATATTATCCAGTTAGCATCCAATGCTCCATGGCTAGTGAGACCAAGCCATCGACCGTGTCATATGCTAGTCTAGTCGGCTGCGCGTCCACACAGCCCTTTCGACTAGGGACCTTTTAGGACAGTCATCATACAATGCATAGTCCCACAAACAAGTCACGTACTTGTTGATACACATCATTGATAATGTCCAAGGACTATCTTTATTCGTAAACACATAGGAAATATCATCATACATGATTGCCTCTAGGGCATATCTCCAACATCTTGACCAGATGAGCGTGCAAACTACAATCACCACGGTGATAGGTAGGGCCAGAAGACTATTTTAATTTAAAAAAAACTTTGAGACGGCCACATAGCATGGAGCCGACCCCAACGATTTTAAGCTTACAGTCACGGTGCACGCTATCTAGACTACTCTACACATGAAACTGCCACACGAGCGTCCGGGCTGCGCTTGGCTCTTTGCCTCTTCGGGAAATCGAACAATGATGGCCCTGTTTGGATCCATAGGTTAGAGTTAGTTTGGGTTAGATTGGATTCAACTAACCCAAAAATATCCAAACAGAAGGGTTAGTTTGGGTTAGATGCATCTAACCCATCCAAAAAATCTAACCCACCCAAGAGGTGCTTATTTGAGTTAGTTCTTCTCGGAACCACTAAAAAACATTTTTTTTCTCTTGCTCTTGCCGCAGCACATCCCTCCCCACTTCCTCGAAGAATATCGTCCTCTCCCACCCTCCTCTCGCACCGTCCGTGAAGGCGCCTTGCCGTATCCGCGCTCCATCTAACTCTGCCATCCAAACACCTCTTTGGCTAGAGTTAGTTCAGGATTAGAATCTAACTCTAACCTCTAACCGAGTTAGAGTATCCAAACAGGGCCGATGGTGTACTACTGCACTAGAGGAGTACTACAGTACGCTTCTGGCCATCTGACACCGATTGAACTGTTGCATGTCCACCGCGTGCGGGAGGGAGGCGTGTGCAGCTTCTCCTAGTCTTGCCAGCCACTGCGCTCATGGGCGAGGAGGGCGCTCCTGTCTTTGCGTGTATGACAGGTGGGCCCGGCAGTGTGTGGCCAACTTTGTCATACAATAAAAGCGAGTGCGATTAAGTCGCGAGGAGAGGATAATCAAACTTCTCATTGATGTGCGAGTTGGTGCGACACATCAAAGCACGCACTTGATATATTTCAATAATTTGCGTTCTTGATGCATTAATTACAACGCATGCATGCATGTCGTGACTCTTCTTTTGATAGTACTTGCATGTGTTGATTTAATGCACCTTGAAGTTGTACTCCCTCCGTTCCTAAATTATAAGTCTTTGTAGGGATTCCATTATGAATTACATACGGATGTATATAGATGCATTTTAAGTGTGGATTCATTCATTTTTCTCCATATGTAGTCCACCTAGTGAAATCTCTATAAAGACTTACTCCCTCCGTTCGGAATTAGGCTGGTCATAGTGGGGAGTAATTTAGACTAGTAACATGCATACGTTACTAGTCTATGTTACTACCTCTATAGTGCATAGTATCATAGATTAGTATCATAGATGGTCCCATTTATTGCCATGCATGACACATAGTAGCACCATATTTATTATGTTACGGTATCTACCTATGTTACTATAACCATCTCTCTCTTCTTTAATTGCCTGCCACATAAGCATGTTTGCGAGTCCCAAGTGCATGATACTACTTATGTTACTCCCACTATGGGCAGCCTTACTTGTCGCGAAAATGGATGTATCTAGACGTATTTTAGTTCTAGATACATCCATTTCAGAACAAGTAATTCGAATGGAGGAGTACATTTAGGAGCAGAGGAGTATAAAATATGTGACAGTAGCTTTGTAATACCCGGCCCAAAGCGAGAGATGGTTGTGCGAGGAGGAGAGATCATGCAGACCCGAACAGGAACAGGACCCAAGGATGGAGCTCTCTAAGGTCTCGATGGACCTCACCGTGCTCCACTGCCCCTTGTGCCTCCGCCCCTTGACGCCTCCAGTGTATGAGGTTCGAATATACCTCGTCCGTTCGGCTGATTGGGCAAGGTGCAGGTTTCTTGATTGATGTGTTGTTGGATTAATTTCTGCAGTGCAAGGGAGGGCACCTGGCCTGCGCGGACTGCCGTGTCGAGCGCCCTGGGAACCAGCGGCAATGCCAGAAGTGCGAGCGTGGCGGTGGCTTTGACGTGCGGAACACGGCGGTGGACTCCGTCCTTTCGTCGGTAAGGGTGGAGTGCTGCGCCCGAAGGCTGTGGGCTCTACATCACTTACCACAAGCTCGCCGATCACTAGGCGTGTGTGCGCTTGCGCATGCAAATGCCCGTGCCCGTCTGCGACTCGAAGGCCCGCCCGGCGCTCTACCACCACATCAGCACCGCATCCCATGCCCATGCAAAGGATCGATGCGGCAAGGTGCTCCGGCTGCAAGTGCCACTATCGAACCCGACTCTTGCTGTTAGCGGAGGAGGACCGCCCGCGTTTTTCTTAAGTCGTGGCGTGCTCGACATCGGTAGCGCCTTCGCCGTGTCGGTCATCTGCATCGAGGCGGGCGTCCCCCACTGCCGCACTACTTGGGCAAGCTGTGGGCGAAGCGGCCCTTGGGGAGCAAAACGCGACCGGCGCCGTCAAGGTGGAAATGGAGGTGACAAGCAGCAAGGATCGGCGGCGTCGGCGTGCAGTCTGACCTTCTTGACAGTTCCGCCCAAGCTGCTGGCGGGGCTAAGCTTGTGTCGTCCACATTCAGATTGACAAGCTCACATCCTAAATGTTTCGATAGTGCCTTCTGTTTATCTTAGTAATATGCTAATATAGGGATTACCTTGGTCTACTTTAGCTTAGAAATGGTGGGTTTTGGTGGCGATGCAGCAATTACTTCGACATCGGATCGATAATTCCCAACGATCGAGCGGATATTTTGTGTTTGTTGGATATAAAGTTCCTTTGGGTAAGAAGTACTACTTGTCATTAAAATGGATAAAAGGAGATGTACGTAGGCGTATTTTAGTTCTGAATCGTGCCTTTTATCCATTTTGATGACAACACTCCCTCCGTTCCACAATACATGCCTTCCATTTGTCAAAATATAGATGTATCTAGTCATGTTTTAGTATATAGGTACATCCATGATAGAGCCAATCGGATGGTTGAGAACACTACAATTAGTAGCTACAGATCGTGTGTGACTCCCGGATCACGAGGCGGGGTCATCATCCTCCTTTTCGAGAAAAAACAGGCGGCGTGTGTGCGAGGGCGAGTGCGTCGTGCACCTCTTACATTCTGTATAATGTACTACTAAACTCAGTACAAGTTTTGTGGGTGTACGATGGTGCGTGCGAGAATCGAGAGATAGGTTTAATGCGTTTGAAAAAGGACTAGCCTAGAGCTGCCAGCGGAGTATTCTTGTCGAGCGCCCCATTAACCGTAAAATATGTATCTGACGGTGCGGTTATTGCTACACAGCAGTACTCCCTCCTTTCGGTTTATGGTGAGTGGTGGAATATTTTTTGTAGTTTGCAAAAGCACCTAATTAATGCTCTTGTTTTTCTCAAAAATTATGTTTATCAATGCATTAATTGCAACGCATGCATGCATAAAGTAAATGCACTGGTCAATTTTCTCTTAATACTTGCATGCAATGATTTAATGCACCTTGGGATCTGAACATGTGTTGGGGAACAACCAAATTGAGCCTTATAAAATGGAAAAACTAAAATTTTGAGATAAGCCCTATAAAACGGAAAGGAGGAGTAGAAAAAAGTACTCCATCCGGGAATAGTGCCGCGCTTGAAACTAGAACCGTCAATAAATTTTGAGCTTCGTCTCGTCACATTACAAATTACTCCACGCTATATTGAATTGCAAACATGTTCACACGATCACAACCTAAGCGGTTTCCCACTTAGGGCGTATTAGTACCACGCTATATTGAATTCAAACCTGTTCACACCGATCACAACCTAAGCGGTTTCCCACTTAGGGCGTATTAGTACTCGATTATAAATACTAGTATGCCAAGATGACTGCACATTCCTCCTCAACTCCTCGCCATAAAAAAACTCCTCATCCACAAGAACAAACAAGTCATTCAGCATCCTTCCCTTGCGTCGCCATGGCCAGCGTGAGTTACAGGTGAAGATTGCCACCGGGGGAGGCGAGCATGGGCGGAAGCACGAGAGATGTTCCGCCTCGTTGCGAGCAGCCGACATATCTGCCGCTGAAGTAGCAACCTGAAGAAGGTCCGCGCGCGCGCTGAAGCAACGCGGAGAGTACCGCGCGCTGTCGATGCAGCAGACTGGTCGGCCGCACGCGAAATGCGAAGATGTCCGCCCGCCACGAATGCAGCGAGATTTCCCACGCGCGCGGCAGCCAGAAAATTTCTCGCGGGCGGCGGCAGCTATTCTGGCGCATGCATCGCGATCGTCCATAGCGGATGGATCAGATCTCCGGCTTGGCGAGGTTGCGGGATGGCGTGAAAGCCTCGTTTGAACAGGCTACGGCGTCATCCGGCAACTAAGGGAGAAGCAATGAGAGGCTCGGGCGAGCTTCGACCTGCTTGAGGAGAAGATCGTCGAAGTGCGAGACCAGTAGGAGGAGACCAGTGCCTTGTTGAAGAGGACCGACATCATCGTCAAGAAACTTATGGGCGAGAATGACATGCTCATAGCAGCGCCAAAAGGCTGGTGGAGGAATCCGTGGACCTTCTCAAGCAGCGTCTTGAGGACACGAAAGAGCTCATCGCCGCTCGCCGCGGAGACTAGTTCCCGCGGCCTGCAACAACGCATAGATATGTCCATTTTGCATCATGCTTTTATATCTATATTTATCGCATTATGGGCTGTTATTTCACGTTATGTCACAATACTTATGGCTATTCTCTTTTATTTTACAAGGTTTACATGAAGAGGGAGAATGCCGGCAGCTGGAATTCTGGGCTGGAAAAGGAGCAAATATTGGAGGCCTATTCTGCGCAACTCCGAAAGTCCTGAAACTCCACGGAATATCTTAAAATAAATAAAGAAAAATCATCGCCAAAGATGAAGGTCAGGGGGCCCACACCCTGCTCACGAGGGTGGGGGCGCCCTCCCCCTGGGGCGCGCCCCCCTACCTCGTGGGCCCCCTGTTGGCTCTCCGACGCCCATCTTCTCCTATATGAAGTCTTTTGTCAAGAAAAAAATAAGAAGCAACCTTTCGGGACGAGACTCCGCCCGCCACGAGGAGAACCTTGGCGGAACCAATCTAGGGCTTGGCCGAGCTGTTACTGCGGGGACACTTCCCTCAGGAGGAGAAATCATCGTCATCATCATCATCAACGCTCCTCTCATCGAGAGGGCAATCTCCATCAACATCTTCACCAGCACCATCTCATCTCAAACCCTAGTTCATCTCTTGTATCAATTCTTGTCTCCAAGTCCGGGATTGGTGCTAGTAGGTTGCTAGTAGTGTTGATCACTCCTTGTAGTTGATGCTAGTTGGTTTATTTGGTGGAAGATCATATGTTTAGATCCTTTATGCATATTATTACCCCTCTGATTATGAACATGAATATGCTTTGTGAGTGAATTCGTTTGTTCACGAGGACAAGGGAGAAGTCTTGCTATTAGTAGTCATGTGAATTTGGTATTCATTCGATATTTTGATGAGATGTATGTTGTCTAGCCTCTAGTGGTGTTATGTGAACATCGACTACATAACACTTCACCATTATTGGGCCTAGAGGAAGGCATTGGGAAGTAATAAGTAGATGATGGGTTGCTAGAGTTCTGAAGCTTAAACCCTAGTTTATCGTTGCCGTAAGGGCTGATTTGGATCCATATGTTTCATGCTATGGTTAGGTTTGTTGGGGTCTCTACGGTAGGGTCGTCAACTGCAAATTAAAAATTCTCTGCGAGAACATCCAGGAACATGCTACGGAGATGGATCACAGTTCGTTACCACTAGGCCAGCGATGCCGTGCAGCGTGAAGAAGAGTTGGGGCAAGCGCATCCGCGTGGGCGTCTCCTCCTCGTTCGATCTCCCTCGGCGGCGGTCGTCCGATCCCGTCACGAGTTCGCGGGGCGGCGCAAGTGCACCGCCTCTAACGGTATCAGCGTGCGGGAGGAACACCGTGCGGCGGACTGCTAGGTCGATCACACAGTCGGGGCGAGTGGAGGTGGCTCCACGAGGCGAAGCGATCTGCCTCCACGAGGCGGCGATCCTCCACGAGGCTAAGCGTTCTTTCTCTCGAGGCCTCAAGTGTGCCGTACCTCCACTTTATATAGGCGTCCGTCGCGGGCTCAACACTTGGGCCTCGCCGCGGACCCTAAAGCAAAGTCTACTCGGTCCGTCTCTAGTCGATTCGGATCACATCCGACCGGTGTCCTCTGAACTGACCTCGTAGGTTCCCTCCCTTAAGCGCGACCCGTTAGAGTTCAAGTCGGCTTGGTCACAGTTCGGATCACCTCCGACATACATGCGGTTGGTAGCGGCCTCTAGCAAAGCGTGCCGACCACCAAGCAGAACTATGAAGCTGGTTAAGCGAACACAGTACATCGTACTTCCATTCCTTTTGCCACGATATATGTTGTCGGGCTCAAAGCGAGGCTGTCATCCTTGTGCTAACCCGACCTCTTTCTCGTTCGGTGATACCGACCACAATCCGGATTATCTCATAATCCTTGTCGCATAGCCATGCTGTTCCTGGTCGAGATCACACGAGGGGCCAGTATATCTCTCTGATCGGAGGGCAAATCCCATCTTGCTCGACCATGTCTCGCAGCATGGGATTGGACAAACCGAAACCTACCTTTGTAACTACCCGATCACGAAGTAGCGTTTGGTCGGCCCAAAGCAAGTCTATCACCATCTCAGTACATGCGTCGGCTCAGGTCTTAGGACATAGAGCGTATGTTGTACTAGAGACTCACAGATGACATATCGCTGCGTCTCATAGTTGGGTCTGTCCGACTCGGACCTTATCTCGACTTCGGATCCGACTATGTCGAATCCGACCAGACCTTTCAAGTCCATATTATCCGGTTAGCATCCAATGCTCCATGGCTAGTGAGACCGAGCCATCGACCGTGTCATATGCTAGTCTAGTCGGCTCTTGGCGTCCACACAGCCCTTTCGACTAGGGACCTTTTAGGACAGTCATCATACAATGCATAGTCCAACAAACAAGTCACGTGCTTGCGATACACATCATTAATAATGTCCAAGGACTATCTTTATTCATAAACACATAGGAAATATCATCATACATGATTGCCTCTAGGGCATATCTCCAACAGATCTCCCACTTGCACTAGAGTCAATCAAATAGACATCGAATGCCCATAGCTCTAACGTGCCCCTCATGCTTGGGTTGTGGAAGCGGCTTAGTCAGCGGATCTGCAACATTTGCATCCGTGTGAATCTTGCATAACTCTACATCACCATTCTTTACGATCTTTCGTATCGGTGATATTTCCGGTCTATGTGTCGACCTTGTGGTGATTCCTCGTCTCCTTGGCTTGTGCGATGGCACGAATTATCACAATAAAGGTCCAACGGTTTCTTGAGGCTGGGAAGACACCAAGATCATCCGAGAAAATGCGGCTCAAACACCTTCCTTTGCAGCTTCACAAGCAGCAATGTATTAAACCACGTGGTAGAATCGTACCGTATCCTGCTTGGAACTCATCGATTGCCTGCTCCTCCGTTCGGGATGTACGAATCAGGTGTGATCGACAATCATCTCTGTCGGTTTGGAAACTAGCATCGGCGTAACCCCTTACGGCGAGCTCTTCCTCACCTCCATAAACTAGGAACATCTCTTTAGTCCTTTTCGGTACTTCAAAATAGTCTTTACTGCTGCCCGGTGACTCTCACAGGTTGGCCTGGTATCTACTTGTTAGGCTTATTGCAAAAGCAACATCAGGCCTTGTACATATCATGGCATACATGATGGATCCGATTCTTTGAGGCATACGGAATCCTACTCATCTGCCGCTCATCGGATGTCGAGGGACTCTGAGTCTCGCTTAGCCTTATACCATGTGAGGCGGCAAGAACCCTTTCTTCGCCTCACTCATGTTGAACCGCTTCAACACTTTATCTATGTCGTGCTCGGCTTAAGCCAAGCAGCCTCCTTGATCTATCTCTATAGATCTTAATGCCTAAAATATAGACTGCCTCACCAAGGTCCTTCGCCGAAAACTTGCCATTCAATGATCCCTTGACCGAGTTTAACATGAAACATCGTTCCCGATCAGTAGTATATCGTCCACATACAAGATCAAAAACACTATCGAGGCTCCCACTTAACTTCTTGTATAAACAAGAATCCTCTTAAGCTTTTGATGAAACCGAGACCCGTGGCGACCTCATCAAAGCGAATGTTCCAACTCCGAGATGCTTGCTTCAACCCATAAATGGATCTCTTGAGCTTGCATACCTTACTAGTGCTAGTCGGATCGACAAAACCCTCGGGCTGTATCATATACCGTCCTCGGTTAAATTTCCGTGAAGGAAAGCCGTCTTGACATCCATCGCCATATCTCGTAATCGAAATATGCAGCTATAGCTAATATGATCCTTACCGATTTCAGCATCGCTACCGGCGAGTAAGTCTCGTCGTAGTCAACTCCTTGAACTTGTCCATAACCTTTAGCGACAAGCCGAGCTTTGTGGATCTGAACATTTCCATCCACATCGGTTTTCTTCTTAAAGACCCATTTGCAACCAATGGCGATTCGCCGGTGGCGGATCAACCAAGTCCAGACTTGATTCTCATCCATGGACTTTAACTTTCGGATCTCATGGCCTCTAGCCATGCCTCGGAATCTGGGCTCACCATCGCTTCCGCATCGTGGCGGCTCGTCGCTTTCTAGCAACAATACATCAGCGCTCTGCGCAATCTTTCCGACCTCCGTGGTTCGGTGCCGCTTCCACTCTGGGTTCCTGACAGACTCGGTATGATCTCATCACCGGTGAGCCGGCCCGAGTGGTCCTCGAATTTCTTGAGTCGAACCGTCCTCCACGGCCTCCGGTGAGAAACTCTTTCTCAAGGAAAACCCGTTCGAGCAACAAACACTTTGTTCTCTTCCGGTTGTAGAAGCTATATCCCAAGGTTTCCCTCGGATATCCACGAATATGCATTTATCGACTTGGGTGTAAGCTTGCGACATAAGTCGCTTGACAAATGCTTCACAACCCCAAATCTTTAGAAAAGACAAGCGGGACTCTTCGGTCCACATCTCATCACGGTGTCTTGTCTACAGTTTTGATGGTACCCTATTAAGTGTAAGCTGCAGTTTCTAGGCGTATCCCCAAAATGACAAGGGTAAATCCGATTTGCTCATCATAGACGGACCATGTCCAACAAGGTCCTATTCCTCCGTTCGACCGCCATTTCTACGTGGCGTGCCGGAGGTGTGAGCTGAGTACTATACCTCAACTTTTGAGATGATCATCGAACTCTGGCTCATGTACTCACCTCCACGATCAGATCGCGGAAGCTTTATAGTCTTGCCGAGCTGATTCTCAACCTCGTTTGAAACTCTTTGAACTTTTCAAAAGTCTCCGACTTGTGCCTCATCAAATAGATATATCCATATCTACTCAAGTCGTCGGTAAAAGTCACAATCTTGATAGCCACCTCTGGCGGTTGTGCTCATTGGACCACACACATCACTATGTATAAGTTCCAATAGCTCGGACGCCCTCTCGCAACTATTTGCGAAAGGAGACTTAGTCATCTTGCCGAGCAAGCATGATTCACATGTCTCGAACGCGAAGTCGGACGAAGTTAGGAGCCCATCATCATGGAGCTTCTTCATGCGTTTCAGACTAATGTGTCCAAGCCGGCAATGCGGTATGTCGGTTTATCTCATTAGGCTTATGCCTCTTGACATTCACGTTATAGACCGGTTCTGTTCTAGATTCAATATAAATAGCCCATCAACAATGGGTGCATAGCCGTGGAACATACCATTCAAAAATATCGAACAACCATTGTCCTTTAAATTGAATTCATAACCTTGACTCATCAAACATGAGGCGAAATAATGTTCGACTAAGTGCAGGAATGTAATAACAATTATTCAATTCCATAATGAATCGGAAGGAAGCTGGAGCTGCATCGTGCCGACCTCCAGCGCAGCAACTCTTGCTTTGTTGCCGACCACGATGTCAATCTCCCCTTGTGCCACACGCCTAGTTCTTACCAGCCCCCGCATCGAGTTGCAAATATGAACAACCGATCCGGTATCAAATACCAAGAGCTACTAGGTATGTCAGCAAGGTAAATGTCTATAACATATGCAACAAGTGTACCTTTGCTTGAAGAAGCATTTCCGGCCTTCTTGCCATGCTCGCAAGCCACTTGCTCTGATTCCTCTTCCGGTGACGGTCTCCTTGCGGTGAAAGCAAGCGGTCTTGAGTCCGGTCAGACTTGGTATGGCGGCAGAGGTTACCGTCTCCGTGCCCTTTGCCTTAGCCTTTTCTTGGACCAACTCTTCTTGAACTTAGCGATTTCGCACCATCAACACTTGATCGTGCCTTTCTTAATATCCTGCTCTGCCACCTTGAGCATCCCATGCAATTCGGTGAGCTTCTTATCCATGCCATGCATATGGTAGTTCGAGATGAGCGTCCCATAGCTGGGCGGAAGAGAACCAGAACAGCATCGATAGCCAGCTCATCCAAGGCGGGAAGCCCAAGCGATCCAAAGCTTGCACATATCCGATCATCTTGATCACATGTGGGCTCGATGGATCACCTTCCTTCAACTTGCAATCCATCAAGGATCGCAGACGTTGAACCTTCGGTCCTAGCACGTATGCGAAACATGCTCTTGAGACTCTCGATCATATCGTAAGCCTCAACGTTTCGAAATGCTGTTGCAAATCGGGCTCCATACAAGCCAGACATCAGACGGCTGATCTCCGTTGATTCATCAACGAGTTTACAGTAGGCATTTTTAGGCTGTGGCACTAGCATTATCAGCAGGTTCCTCTGGAAGTGGATCCTCTAGAACATGTTCCTTTTTATCGTGCTTGAGAACAATTCTCAGATTTCTATACCAGGTGGTAAAGTTTGTTCCATTCAGTTTATCCTTTTCCAGAATTGATTTCAATGCAAAGTTGGGTTGAGCAGGTGGTGCCATTGATCTACAACGAGAAAATATGCAATCACTAAGCAATGTGTTTATGTAGAGTAATTCTAGCCTAAGCGAAATACTCCCCTGAAGTCAGCATCCCTCCATAAACTCTCGGTGATTCAGGATCCGACTAGCACATGCGACTAGTGAGCTTTAGCATCACTGCTAGCCAACATACCTATCCGGTAAGCAACTCCTTGCTAATCGTATCTCTATACGACTCCTGTCGATCGGGAAGGTATCTCATACCCCGGCTCCCGACCTTCTTTGCCAAAAGGCTCAAAACCGTTTTGATAGCCTTGTCAAGTTAACTTTGATGCGGTGCATGTCCGTGTCCGACCACGAACCCTTGAGTTCAAGGACACAGCAGCACCCCAATTTTATGAGCCCACTACTAGGCGTGCTTGGCGTGCGAAGGTGCAACATCGGGGATGGCAATTAAGCTTGATATTCATGAGGATCATTCTATCATTTTAACATGCATAGAAACAAAGAAGCATAACAATCACAAATATAGCATATTGTGAAATAGTATGGCTCCTTCATGGGCGTTCTTCGGTCGGCTCCACCCGATGACCATCTCTGAACTCCATCTTGTTTGTCACGCCGGGGCGTAAGCCGCCAACCTGATCTCTACTATCCAACTACTACAACTAGTAATGAATTTTACATAGAGTCACAAGTCGACACGCAGGTCGTTATACAATATAATGACAGCACTTTGGCTCTGCGGTGACAAACATGACGCGAGCCCGTATAAATTACACACATGCATCACATACACATGAGCCATACTATCCACATCAAACCTGCAAAACAAAGTTATGCATAGGATCGCATTCTACGGTTTGTGTGGCGGTGCAAAATACGGCGCTTACGCTGCGGCGGTCCCGATTCTTTGACGACCGATCTTATCGATCATCGTGAATCCGATTCGGTTCGTTTCATTATTAACCCGATGGCGGATGACCGACCGGTAGGGGTAGATCGTATCACGACCTCATCGATCGATTCTGAAAACATAGCCTCAACGATCCCCATGTGCAGCTGATCACATCAACCTTGCACATAGCCGATCTCTTCAAGGACAACAGATCTCATCTGCCGCCTCCACATATCTAATATGCATACGATCTGAATCTAAATCCTATAGCGAGGCTCGATACCCTTTGTTGGGGTCTACGGTAGGGTGCGCCAACTGCAAATTAAAAATTCTGGCAGAACATCCGGGAACATGCTACGGAGATGGATCACGATTCGTTACCACTAGGCAGCGCGATGCCGTGCAGCGGAAGAAGAGTTGGGGCAGCGCGTCGCGTGGATCGTCTCCTCCTCGTTCGATCTCCCTCGGCGGCGGTCGTCCGATCCCGCGTGCGAGTTCGCGGGTGGCGCAAGTGCACCGCCTCTAACGGTATCCGCGGCGTGCGGGAGGAACACCGTGCGGCGGACTGCTAGGTCCGATCACACAGTCGGGGCGAGTGGAGGTGGCTCCTGAGGCCGAAGCGATCTGCCTCCTGAGGCCGAAGCGATCCTCCTGAGGCCAAATCGTTCTTTCTCTCGAGGCCTCAAGTGTGCCGTACCTCCACTTTATATAGGCGTCCGTCGCGGGCTCAACACTTGGGCCTCGCACGGACCCTAAAGCCCAAAGTCTACTCGGTCACGTCCCTAATCCAGTTCGGATCACATCCGACCAGTGTCCTACGAACTGACCTCGTAGGTTCCTTCCCTTAAGCGCGCGACCCCTTAGGTTCAAGTCGGCTTGGTCACAGTTCGGATCACCTCCGACATGCACGGTTGGTAGCGGCCTCTAGCAAGGCGTGCCGACCACCAAGCAGACTATGAAGCTGGTTAAGCGAACACTGTATATCGTACTTCCATTCCTTTTGCCACACGATATATGTTTAGCCGGGCTCAAAGCGAGACTGTCATCCTTGTGCTAACCCGACCTCTTTCTCGTTCTAGTGATACTGACCACAATCCGGATTATCTCATAATCCTTGTCGCATAGCCATGCTATTCCTGGTCGAGATCACCACGAGGGCCCAGACTATATCTCTCGATCGGAGGGCAAATCCCATCTTGCTCGACCATGTCTCGCAGCATGGGATTGGACAAACCGAAACCTACCTTTGTAACTACCAGTCATGGAGTAGCGTTTGGTCGACCCAAAGCAAGTCCATCACCATCTCAGTACATCGTCGGCTCAGGTCTTAGGACATAGAACGTATGTTGTACTAGAGACTCATAGATGACATATCGCTGCGTCTCATAGTTGGGTCTATCCGAGTCGGACCTTATCTCGAATCGGATCCGACTATGTCGAATCCGACCAGACCTTTCCAAGTCCATATTATCCGGTTAGCATCCAATGCTCCATGGCTAGTGAGACCGAGCCATCGACCGTGTCATATGCTAGTCTAGTTGGCTGCGCGTCCACACAGCCCTTTCGACTAGGGACCTTTTAGGACAGTCATCATACAATGCATAGTCCAACAAACAAGTCACGTACTTGCTGATACACATCATTAATAATGTCCAAGGACTATCTTTATTCATAAACACATAGGAAATATCATCATACATGATTGCCTCTAGGGCATATCTCCAACAAGGTTTACCTTAATACTTTTGTTGTAGTTGCGGATGCTTGCAATAGAGGTTAATCATAAGTGGGATGCTTGTTCAAGTAAGAACAGCACCCAAGCACCGGTCCACCCACATATCAAATTATCAAAGTACCGAACCGAATGATATGAGCGTGATGAAAACTAAGCAGCGATATTCCCATGTGTCCTCGGGGCGCTTTTCCTTATATAAGAGTTTGTCGGGCTTGTCCTTGTCAATTCGGGTTCCCGCAGACCCTCTAGGTTCGAACTACAGGGGTGCGGATATCTCACTTCCTACCTACCTACACCTCGTCGCCTGCAAGGATCTAAACTACACAAAAGAGCAACACAAGGGACACAAGGTTTATCTTGGTTCGGGCCACCATTGTGGTGTAATACACTACTCAGTGTGTGGTGTGGTGGATTGCCTCAAGGGCTGATGATGAATAGTACAAGGAAGAACAGCCTCGCAAGGGTATTTTCTTGGCCGGTGCGACGAACTGCTAGAGGGAGTTCGGTCGCTCTCTCTCTCTCTCTCTCTCTCTCTCTCTCTCTCTCTCTCTCTCTAGGTTGCTTGATCTCTAGGTCTGTTCTCGATTTCGGATCCCTCTACCCTGTGGGTGGCTAGTCCTATTTATAGGCAAAGGCCCTAGGCCTCTTCCCAAATATTGAGCAGGAAGGGCGCCAACAATTGGCCATTTTGAAGGGGAACATCTAGTACACTTATCTGACTAAAGTTGGTCCTCGCCTACCAAAGGCTCGACGATGGCGCGGCTTGGGCTCCACGATGACTTCCTTCCTGCCGTTGTGTTGGTCTTGGTCTTGTTGCACGAAATGGTTGCCTTTGCTTGATACTCTTTTGCACTTGCCTCCTTTGCACCAAAGAGAAAATGAGGACACTGCTGGCGGGATGATGCCCTTTGGCGCCCTTAGTCGTCATGGCTTGCGTCATGGGCACCTCGTGAGGTGCCCTTGTAATCTCTCTGCCTCCTCGCGAGCCAGCTGGCGAGGCCGTGCAGGAAGCTTCCTATCGTCCGCCCAGCAATCTGGCCCCCTCGCGAGTCTTGAGCTTGTCTTGATGGCGATGGGCGTCTTGGCCACCCCTAGAGCCACGCCCCGCAGCGGGCGGCAACCCGTTCCCGGAATGCCTCTGATAGCCCCGGGCCCAAAGCGGCGCCTGCACTTGGCTTAGCGGAGCGAAGCGAAGGGCAAGTCTGCGGCGCGGCCCCTAACAGCCTGCGGCCTCGGGCGCCAGCGTGGCGATTGATTGGGCGTGGGCGGCCCTGTTCCCCACGCCTCCTTATTTTGCGCCCAGCTAAGCGGACCCGTGGTTGCACACAGTCATCCCTCTCCTCGCCGCTCGAGCGTCTCCTGCACTTCTTCCTCTCGAGCTCCAATCTCCGCTTACAATCCGATCTCGAATCCTCCCCCTTTCTGTCCCCATGGCTCCGACGAAGAAGGGGAAAGGTAAAAAACCTGTGCCTCCGCCCTGCTCGCCGCCGCCGATGGCTCCTGCTGTCGATCGGCCGATCATACTCAACCGAGAAGGCTTGGACAAGGTCAGCTCTGCCCTTGCCACCATCTTCAACGAGTGCGGGAGGACGACGGCCTGGCCCGTGTCTCACTTCTCCATTGTGAGAATAGTCACGGTCGTCCGGTGCCGCCCGGCATACGTGGCGGGACTAGTTCCCCTTCTCCAATTTCTTCAACGATGTGCTTTCCCATTACCAGATCCACATGATGCATTTGGGTCCCGAATCCATTACTCTTCTTGCCGTTTTTGCTTTTGTCTGCGAGGTGATGATGGGCATTCCTCCTTCAGTTGCCTTGCTGCGCCACTTCTTCTCCTTGCGCCTCAGCGACCCCACCCAATGCTCGGGGTGCGTGAGCTTCATTGCCGCACCAGAAATAGCGGCTTCAGGGATTGATTTCAGCCTTCCTCCGCCCGCGCCTGGGTTCCGTGAGCGGTGGCTGTATGTGGATGTCGGGGTGCCCAGCCCCCTGCTTTCGGAGCCAACATTACCCGCTATCCCCAATTCGGGCTGGGGCCAGGAGACACTCACGAGCCCCCGACTCGTCTTCGTGCGGCATCGCCCGTGTGCTTGAGGTCGCTTGGCGTGGCGGTGCCCAAGGTGGTGAAGGTTCCTCCTATGCGCATTGCCTCTATCCAGCGCCATTCCGCGCGGTTGAGCCTTTGGCGGGCGTGAAGACCGCATGAGGCTCGGGAGGAGGACTGGCGCGAAGTCTTGAGGAAGGTTCTCATGGTCTGGCCAGGGACCCTTCCCTGGCAGCATCCGGCAGGGGTGCCCTGCTGTACCTTTGCTCGAATAGGGGTGATTTAAGTGAAGCGGATGCCCATCTTCAGCGAATGGGGTTGCGCCCATGGCGTCATGGGGCCTCGTGAGAACCCAGTTGTGGTGGCTGCCCTTCCGGTTGCCCATGGCGGTCCTTCCTCGAGTGGTGGAGCAGGGAGGCAAGGGCCACCGGGGGCTGAGGGGGCCTCCGCCGGGAGGATGACGCCACGCGGCACTCCTGAGGTGGCAGCTCCTGCGGCCCGCCCTGCGGCGGCTGAAGGCGTTGAGCCGCGGCCCGCGGCTCCCGTGGCAGAGGCCCCTGAGGCCTCGGATACCCTTCTTGGTGAGGCGACTGGCGGCGTGCGCGGGGCAGCGCCCACAGCCAGCCACTTTGGTGCTTCTCCCTCGTTGTAGGCTGACCCCTGCGCCGAGCTCCTGGGCCGCTTCCGCGTGGACTTTGAGGCTCTCCGAAAGAGAAAGGAGGCCTTAGGTGATGATTACCCTTGCCGCCTACTGAAGCGCAGGAAGTATTTCGCCATTGATGAGTAAGCCTTCCCCTTTCTTATTACCTTATTTTCCCGTTGCTTCGGCTGATCCTCGCTCTGCAGGGCCCTTCCCGCCGAGCTCACGGAGATGGCTGAGGAGCCATCCCCCCAGGCCTCGCCCTCTCCACCATCCCCAAGCGCTCCAAGCTCAAGCACTGCCCTCGTGATGAGGCCGGTTGGAGAGGTGAGCCATCCTGCAATGCATCATGATTCTGCGCACCTCGCGACCTTCCTTCGCGAGCCTTCTCGGTGTATAGCCAGTCAGCCTTGGGCTCTTCGATTGGTCGTCGACAGCGATTGGTGAGGTCGGCCCTGCGCTCTTCATTTGAGGATGAGCCAACCGGGCGGGCTTACGGCGGCGTGCCCGGCCATCGCGGCGCCAGCCCCAGCCCCTGCCTGCGGAGAAGTCTTGACTCATGGCCCCAGCGCACACAGGCGGAGGGCAGCCGGAAGAGCGTGCTCGGCGCCGGGCGCCAGCGCCTTCGCCAAGGTTTCTCGGGGGCGGGCTGCGATGAGCCAGCTTGGTGTAGAGCTTCGCTTAACGAAGCGCGCTTGAAGTTGAGGCCTGCGCCTAGCTGAAGAGCGCAAGCTGAAGGTGGCCGTTGCCCTTGCGCGCCACCAGCGTGACCTTGACAATGAGAAGGCCGAGGTGTTGCTGGCGGCTTCTCAGGAGGCCTGTTCCCGGGCCATCGAGGAGGCCCGGGAGGCTGACCGGCGGCGTGAGGCGGCGGAGGAGCGGGCGCGGGAGCTCCAGGCCTGGAGCAGCAGGTGGAGCTGCGTGAGACGGCCCTCGCGTCGATGAAGGGGGCTTCGGTCGACCAGGCGGAGTTCCAGAGATGTGAGGAGGCATTGACGCTGGAAGCTGTCGAGCGCGCCTGTGACCTCGAGCAGCTGGAGACGAGAGAGCGCTTGGTGGCGCAGGCGGAGGACGATGTTGCTGCGCGGGAGGCCCGAGTCTTGGAAGAGGTTGATCGCCCGGTGGCGGCGGCCCGCTCGAACCTCGGCGCGAGTTCGAGGAGAGGCTGGAGTTGATCGGGGCGAAGCGGAAGGCAGGACCGCCGCCACGAGGCCAAGCTGGATGAGGTGGTGTGGCGGGCTGATGCTTCCCGGGCGCCCTTGGCGCGCTGCACAGGAGGCTGACTTCCTCCCCTTGAGGTGCTTCTTCTCCGCCAACAGGTGGGCCTTGGTGGGGCCGTTGCAGCGGAACAAGGGCGAGATCGCCCGGTCAGATCCTGGAGCATGAGCATGGCCCTATGATCCGCACGCTCCGAGAAAGAGCTAACACAGCCTTGGACAACATCTGTGAGGCGGCCGTTGGGGAGCCTCACGCGGTTAACTACGCTGGTAACCTCCAATTCTTCACTGATGTGGTGACGAAGCTGGAGGCGCGGTCAGGCAGAGCCAACATGTTAGTGGAGGAGAGGAGCCTTGCCTGCTCGAGGGTGCTTTTTCTCGTGTCTTCATCCATCTTCAGAACATGGATCCCAACTTCGACTTTGATGCCGCCATCGCCCCGGTACCCCAGGCCATCCGGGGCGACCGGGTGCACTGGGTGGAGGACAACGCGGATGCCCTCGTCAGGGCCTTCACTACGGACAACGAGGGCTTGGTCGTGGCTGCTGATGAAGGTGGCGTGGTGAACGGCCCTGATGCCGCTCACGACGACGCGGAGGGCAATGGTGAGGCCAGCGATGATTCAGGAGGTGCCCTTGAGGATGCATTGGGGGATTTATCCGACTGACCGCGTGTTGTTCCTGCTTTCTTACCCTGCGCAGATAGAGTTCTGGCTTTGCCCTGAAGATTTTAAGAGCATTTTGGGAGGGGGAGCCCCTCGTGTAAAAACTTGCAGTTAGCGTATTAGTAGATGCGATATCACCCGTACGCCTGCGCCAAATGGCTGGCCCTGCGACGAGCTGGCTGGCTTGTTTACCTTTGACCCGCATGGGCCCCGAGATAGCATGCGGAGGGCTGTGGTGTCCCGAGTGCCTCCTGAACGAGCCCATTGAACTTGTAATGAGAACCTCACGAGAGGCGTGGTGGCGGCAGTCGGGCTGCACGCATGCTAGGCCTGGCCCGACTCGCGAGGGGCTCACGAGGGGAGGCAACTGAGGCAAAGTAGTAACCAGAACGCGAGAGATTGCTCGAACGAGACTAAACACCCCTTCCCCGAACACACACAAATCTCAAGCTCAAATCCAACTTAAATCCAAATGGGGAAAAAACGACAGCCAAGGGGAAGAGCAAGAAAAGCAGAAAAAAGCCGCGTCCGGCACCTAGTCTAGTTTTGGAAGTCTTCTCACCATCGCGGAGCTAAGTGCTGCTGCTTGGGCACAGGAGGGAGCCCAGGGCTTGAGGCGGTGCTCTTTGAGACTCGGGCGTGTGCAGCCCACTCATTATTACGTGAGAGTGTCACGCAGGCGGCGAGCTTCACGGGCATTGGGCCTTCTTCACAGTACCGGCCTTGCTTCATATCGCCATCTGAGGGCCCGCCTTGCGCCACACTCTAGTGCCATCGGCGCGGCGAGAGACTGCGGGCGCCGCCCGATGGGGTAAGCGATCGCCATCGGTTCCCCAGCGACCACGGGTCCTCTGCCTTGGGTAGGCCACGAGGCACCTCCGGCGAAGGGCCTACCTCTGAGGGCGCCTTGCTCGAATGCAGCGGTGGTGATGCGGATCTCGGCCCTCTCCTACAGCCCGGCGCCCTCCTCTGAGGGTAGGAAGCCGCTGGATTAGGGCAGCCATCTGCCGCGACGACCTGTACCTCCTGCGATCCACGGTTAGCGTATGCCTGCTCCTGAGGAATTAGCGGTAGCCGATAATCGCTGCATCCAGCGCGGTCGACGGGGCCTTCCCGGGGATCCTGAAAGAGCTTAGCTTCAGGTGTTTCTTCCCCCCAGCTTGGGCCGAGGAGCGAGCCATGGTCCTCCTCCTGCGCGTGCCCTTGATCCATCATGTGGGGCACATACCCTTCCGGGGCCGCCACCCCGAATGCTTCGCTGTAGTGCCACGTGTGCCACACAGCACTGCTTGAAGCGCCCGCCTGGGGGTGGTAGCGCGGCGGCCCACTGGGGCCGTGGGCTATGGCGAGTCCTCCTTTGCTGGCCGGGGGCGGAGGCAGCGCTGCTGTTAGCCAGTCTTGGCGGCCTGGTTGGCGTTGGGTGGCCTTGGAACCGCTTGGAGCTCTTGCGGGCTGCTGGGCCTCCGTGTGGCCCGCCCTGGATCTGAGGTGGCAGCTGGGTGCAGAAGGGGTGAGCCCCCGATGTGGCGAAGCCCAGGAGCTCTGCCACCCGCTCTAGCAGCACATCATGGCCGCCCTCCAGCAGCCTGCATTGCAGTAGCTCTCGGGCCACCGTGGTGCTGACCCTTGAGTTCGCCTGCTCCCGTCGGGGTGTCTGGCGCCGTGGTGTGGCGTGGTTCGAGGCCCTTGCCGCCGACCGTACCTGCCATGGCGTGAGAGCTGACGTTGCTTGACCGCGTCGCCTGTGGCCCGCAGCGCCCTACGGACCGCGGGCTGCCTGGGGCAAGGGGTTGAGGTCGTCCGGGGCAAGCGGCTCTGCGTGGGCGGGCCAAGCCGCCCAGGGATCAGGGTTGCCCGTTGGGCGCCGGACATGATGATGACGATGCGACGGGGCGCGAGGCGGCAGAAGGCGAATTCCGGCGCACCCCTACCTGGCGCGCCAAATGTCGGATTTTGGGTTCCGGCAGACCCTCTAGGTTCGAACTCTGTGGTGCACGCGGAGATCTCACCTCCTACCTACCTAAACCTCGTCGCCTCGCAAGGATCTAAACTACACAAAGAGCAACACAAGGAACACAAGGTTTATACTGGTTCGGGCCACCATTGTGGTGTAATACCCTACTCTAGTGTGTGGTGTGGTGGATTGCCTCAGGGGCTGATGATGAACAGTACAAGGAAGAACAGCCTCGCGAGGGTCTGTTCTTGGAAGGTGCGACGAACTTCTAGAGGGAGTTCGGTCGCTCTCTCTCTCTCTCTCTCTCTAGATTGCTTGATCTCTAGATCTGTTCTCGATTCCGGATCCCTCTACCTTGTGGGTGGCTAGTCCTATTTATAGGCAAAGGCCCTGGTCCTCTTCCCAAATATTGAGCGGGAAGGGCGCCAACAATTAGCCATTTGAAGGGAACATCTAGTACACTTATCTGACTAAAGTTGGTCCTCGCTTGCCAAAGGCTCGACAATGGCCTTGGCTTGGGCTCCACGATGACCTCCTTCCTGCCATTGTGTTGGTCTTGGTCTTGTTCAACCGAAATGGTTGCCTTTGCTTGATACTCTCGCCTGCCGTGCCT
This sequence comes from Aegilops longissima, assembly GCA_021605205.1. Classification (NCBI taxonomy): domain Eukaryota; kingdom Viridiplantae; phylum Streptophyta; class Magnoliopsida; order Poales; family Poaceae; genus Aegilops; species Aegilops longissima. The sequence goes on from CM038677.1 coordinate 639,511,746, forward strand.
CCTTTGCACCAAAGAGGAAATGAGGACACTTCTGTGACTGGCGCCCGCCTAAGCGCCCTTAGTGCGTCATGGCTTGCGTCATGGGCACCTCGTGAGTACCCGCCTTGATCTCTCCGCCTCCTCGCGAGCCAGCCTGACGAGGCCGTGCCGAGGAAGCTTCTGTCGTCCGCCCGTGAGGCTTGGCCCCTCGCGAGGTCTTGAGCTTCTGTTGATGAAGATGGGCGTCTTGGACCACCCCTTGAGCCACGCCCGCAGGCGCAGGCGAGCAAGTCTGGTACCCCGTTCCCGAGCGCCGACAGTCCTTTGCTACAAAAAGATTGGGCCACCTTGCTGCACTTTATTTACTCTTGTTACTTGTTGCTCGTTACAATTTATCTTATCACAAAACTATCTGTTACCACTTATTTGAGTACTTGAGAGAATACCTTGCTGAAGACCGCTTATCATTTCCATACGCTCCTCGTTGGGTTCGACACTCTTACTTATCAAAAGGACTACGATAGATCCCCTATACTTGTGGGTCATCAAGACTCTTTTAAAGCGCCGTTGCCGGGGTGTAGCGCCTTTGGTAGGTGGAATTTGGTAATGAAAATTTTATATAGTGTGCTGAAATTTCTGTCACTTGTTACTATGGAAAGTAATTCTCACGAGGGCTTGTTAGGGTATCTTCACCCGTCCAATAAACAAAGAGTTGCTCCTCAACCTCTGAACCTATTGAAAATGAAACTCCTTTTGAATTTCCTTGAGTATGATGGAAAAACTGCTAGCTAATCCTTTTACGGAGATGGAACAAAGCATCTGATGAGCACTTAATATATGTGGATGAAGTTTTTGGATTATTTAAGCTTGCGGTATACCCGATGACGTTGCTAAGAAGAAGGTCTTCCCTTTATCTTTGAAGGGAGACGCATTGACATGGTATAGGCTATATGATGATACGAGATCATGGAACTATAAAAGATTGAAATTGGAATTTCATCAAAAGTATTACCCTATGCATCTTGTTCATCGTGATCGCAATTATATATATATATAATTTTTGGCCTCGCAAAGGAGAAAGCATCGCTCAAGCTTGGGGGAGGCTTAAATCAATGTTATATTCATGCCCCAATCATGAGCTCTCAAGAGTGATAATTCTTCAGAATTTTTATGCTCGGCTTTCTGATAACAATCGCACCATGCTCGATACTTCTTGTGCTGGCTCTTTCATGATGAAGACTATTGAATTCAGATGGGATTTATTGGATAGAATTAAACGCAACTCTGAAGATTGGGACCTCGACGAAGGTAAGGAGTCAGGTATGACACCTAAGTTTGATTGTGTTAAATCTTTTATGGATACTGATATTTTCCGTAAGTTTAGCACTAAATATGGACTTGACTCTGAGATAGTAGCTTTTTTCTGTGATCTTTTGCTACTTATGTTGATCTCCCCAAGGAGAAGTGGTTTAAATATCATCCTTCCATAGAAGTAAAAGTAGTTGCACCTATTAAAGTTGAAGAAAATACTATCACTTATAATGATCCTATTGTTCCTACCTCTTATGTTGAGAAACCACCCTTCCCTGTTAGGATAAAGGATCATGCTAAAGCTTCAACTGTGGTTCGTAAAAGCAATATTAGAACTTATACACCTCCTTAGCAAGTCAAAGTAGAACCTAATATTGCTATTGTTAAAGATCTCTTGTCTGATAATATTGATGGGCATGTTATTCAATTCTGCGGTGAATCTGCTAGAATTGCTAAACCTAGCGTTAAAGATAAACATAGACCTGTTGTAGGCGTGCCTGTTATTTCTGTTAAAATAGGAGATCATTGTTATCATGGCTTATGTGATATGGGTGCTAGTTCTAGTGTTATACCTATTACCTTTACTCCCTCCATTCCTAAATAATTGTCTTTCTAGAGATTTCAATAAATGACTACATACAAAGCAAAATGAGTGAATCTACAATTTAAAACATGTCTACATACATCTGTATGTTGTAGTCCATTTGAGATGGCTAGAAAGACAAATATTTGGGAACGGAGGGAGTATGAAGAAATTAAGCATGAAATTGCACCCGCTGAGATAGAAGATATTGATGTTACAATTAAACTTGCCAATAGAGATATTATATTGCCAGTGGGAATTGTTAGAGATGTTGAAGTCTTGTGTGGGAAAACTAAATATCCTGCTGATTTTCTTGTTCTTGGTTTCCCACAAGATAACTTTTGTCCAATTATATTTGGTAGACCCTTCTTGAACACTGTTAATGCTAAGATAGATTGCAAAAAGAATGTTGTTACTATTGGCTTGGATGATATGATTCATGAGTTTAATTTCTCTAAATTTAGTAAACAACATCGTGAGGAAGAATTGCCTAGTAAGGATGAAATTATTGGTCTTGCTTCTATTGCCGTACCTCCTAGTGATCCTTTAGAACACTATTTGCTAGACCATGAAAATGATATGTTTATGAATGGGAGAAGGGAAATAGATGAATTATTCTTTAAACAGGAACCTATTCTGCAACACACACTACTAGAAATACCACTACTAATGGCGCACCTAATATGGCCATTAATGGCGCATCAGTGCGCCATTGACAACTCGCCATTAGTAATTTTTACTAATGGCGCACCACCAGTGCGCCATTAGTATCTGATATACTAATGGCGCACCACCTGGTGCGCCATTAGTATATGCAAAGTGCGCCATTAGTATGCCTCCCGTGGGGCATGTATACCAGTGCTTTGGCATACTAATGGCGCACCACCCCGGATCGCCATTAGTAACCACAGCATACTAATGGCGCACTTCGATGATCGCCATTAGTATGCCTTTGTCATACTAATGGCGCCTTTATCATGTGATCGCCATTAGTATGAATATTAGGGTTTTATTTTTTTATTTTCTGTTTTTGCACAGGTTACAAAATGTATAATTTGACAAAATATAGACAGCACACATCAACAATAGATTCATCAAATACAATAGAAGATAATCCTTGAATACAATTCATCATATTAGTCTCGAATACAATTCATCATATTAGTCTCGAATTGAAAAGACCGAACAAAGATAGAACATTATATTTCAAGTCTTGAGACCGCGAGTAGCGAGTTTATCTTCGCATTACAAGTCGATATCGATCATCTAAACTACCATCACATAGAAAGAGCTGCGGTCATCACGATGAGCATCATCACGATGAAACTTCGTCTTCATCCGGTTCCTCAACGCTCCCTCCCTCTCCCGCTAGATAGCGGGCGTATCTAGATTCGGCCTCGGCCCTAGTGGTGTACCCTTTGTGCTGTTACCGCTGAATCGGTGAACCTGTCTCCGACACTCCTCCCGGTCATCGTAGACTCAGGAACCTTACCCTTGTACACGACATCGTCGGCATCTCTATCTAGCTGGCGTCGTTGTGTCATCCATGCACCTTACGCATCCGAGAAAATCCGTGGACTACCTGCCCGCGACATATCCGTAACGAGATAGTCGTGCACCGTCGTGGCGGTGCGGCTCTCATAGGAAATATTCTTTCTGCGGCGTCCCACGTATTGGCTGGCGTTTTCCAGCGTGTCAAGCTCCTCTTTCAGCAGCCCGAGATCTGATTGATGTCGTTCCTGGTTGTTTCGCCCTTCAATTAGCATACTCATGTGAATGTACTTCCTCTTCATGCACAACCGGGGAAGGTTGTACATCCACACAAACACAGGCCAGGTGCTATGTGTGCTTCTCGGCTGCCAAGCGGATTGACTCCATCGGTGCTCGCGCCCAGCCACGATGTTCCTTGGATCGTTCCCAAATTCCGAGTCTTGAAGTTCAACGCTTGCCAGCGGCTCGCATCCTTAGGGTGACTCAGCATCTTGTCTTTTTATCTATCTCCGGATCATTTGCGTCATCTTCCGCTTCTTCTCCTCCCTATCCGCGTGCCAGCGCAGGAGCTTTGCTACCTTAGGGTCCATGAAATAGCGCTGCAGACGCGAGTGATCGGAAAGTACCACACCACTTTTCGAGGAGCTTTCTTCCTCTTCTTGTATCGAGTGCGCCGCACCGGACATATGGTATACTCCAGCGTGCTCGTCCCGATAAATGATGCAATTGTTCATGCACATGGTATTTCATGTGCGGTAAATCCAGAGGACACACGATTTTCTTCGCCTCCTCCAAACTGGTGGGCACTTGTTCCCCTTGGGAAGGCGTTAGTGCGAATGACATGTTCTCGTCGAAGCATCGTCGGTCATTTTGTGTTTTACCTTCATCTCGGGGCCATGGCGTTACTTTCGGAGGGTATCCTCGGGCCTGCATCCTTCATACAATGGAGTAACGCGTCTAACTCAAGTTGATCCATCTTGGCTTTCTCTTTGGCGGAAGCTCTTGCGTTATCCGTGCGCTTGAGAAGCAGCTCTTGAATATGAGGTCCTGCACCCAGCCCATCGATGGTCGGCGTAAATGCGCTCCGCCGGCATCATCATCTTCATGATCATGCCGTCGCCAGCTCGGCATCTTCCTCATCATCATGTCCTGCATCTTCTACATGATGACTGTGTACAACATCACGATCGTGATCATCTCCACGGGATTCTTCGTCTTCTCGCCCGCCCGAGCACGCGGTGGTTGTCTTGCTGCCCTTCCTCATTTCTTGCCGGCCCGCATGGGCGACTTAGTAGTCATCTTCATCACCTTGCCACCGATAGCCATCCATGAAACCACGCAACAGCAGGTGGTCCGCACCTGCCGGAATCCGGGTCCGCAATAAGGCTCTTCACTTGCATCTTCGACACGGACATCTTATCTCCGTCTCGTTCTTTTGAAGCATCTCGCCTTCGCGGACCTCAAAAACCTATTCACGATGCCTTCGGTCATCGTGCGGACCATCAGTGCGCTGCGGTAGAGCAAAAGCGATATTTTAGAACCAAGAAAAATTTGGCATGACTTTCCTAAAAATAGGACCAAAAGGATGCTTAATGCCAAAATTCTCGCTTGAAAGCGGAAATGAATCAACATTCGGCAAAATATTGGCAACTATCGCATTTCAAATACGGTACACCTCAAACACAAACACATATGCAAACACCACAAACATATGCAACACCACGAACATACATAGATCTAGCTAGGCCGTAAAAAGTGCATGTGCACATTGTTGTAAGGAGAACAACCTAAATATAGCTTCCCCCCTTACTTACCTATTAAAACAAGGTAATTTAACCACTTAATTTGAATGAATCTATGGTGGAAATGAGGTGAAAAAGAGGAGGCACCCGAGACAAGGAGGAGGTGGAGAGAATGAAGTGGGGAGAAAGTGAGTGTGTGGGTAGGAGAGGTTGTCCCAAATATCTTGTTGCTGCCCACTTACTAATGGCGCACCTCTTGCATGGTGCGCCATTAGTAGTTACCACTACTAATGGCGCACCTAAGTAGGATGCGCCATTAGTATGTTTGAACAGCGCACTAGTTCAAAAAAAGTTTCTATACTAATGGTGCACCCACACCAGTGCGCCATTAGTAATTACAACTACTAATGGCGCACCAGGGCAGGATCGCCATTAGTATGTTTGAACAGCGCACTAGTTCAAAAAAGTTTATATACTAATGGCGCACCCACACCTGGTGCGCCATTAGTAATTACAACTACTAATGGCGCACTTGGGCAGGATGCGCCATTAGTATGTTTGAACAAGCACTAGTTTAAAAAAATTTGGTACTAATGGCGCACCCAAAGCATGGTGCGCCATTAGTAGTTTAACTCTAATGGCGCATCGGATGGTGGTGCGCCATTAGTATATACTAATGGCGCACCATCTTTCCGGTGCGCCATTAGTCATCATTCCATCTATAGCCCTTTTCCTAGTAGTGACAATTTGCCTGTTGAAATCCTAGGGGGTCCTCCTCCACCCAAGGGTGATCCCGTGTTTGAGCTTAAACCGTTGCCTGATAATCTTAAATATGTTTATCTTGATGAAAAGAAAATATATCATGTTATTATTAGTGCTAACCTTTCAGAGCATGAAGAAGAAAGATTATTGAAAACTCTGAAGAAGCACCATGGCGATATTGGATATACTCTTGATGATCTTAAGGGCATTAGTCACTCTATGTCAACATAAAATAAATTTGGAGCGGATGCCAAACCAGTTCGTGATCCTCAACGATGTTTGAATCCTAAAATGAAAGAAGTGGTAAGAAAAGAAATACTCAAGCTTACGGAGGCAGGTATAATTTATCCCGTTCTTGATAGTCGGTGGGTAAGTCCTGTCCATTGTGTCCCTAAGAAGGGAGGTATTCTGTTGTCCCTAAAGATAAAGATGAATTGATCCATAAAGAATTATCACAGGTTATAGGATGGTAATTGATTTCGCATGTTAAATAAAGCTACTAAGAAAGATCATTACCTTACCTTTTATTGATCAAATGCTAGAAAGATTATGCAAACATACACATTATTGCTTTCTAGATGGTTATTCGGTTTCTTTCAAATACGTATTCGGCTAAAGATTAGTCAAAGACTACTTTTACTTGCCCTTTTGGTACTTTTGCTTATAGGCGTATGCCTTACGGTTTATGTAATGCACCTGCTACCTTTCAAAGATGCATGATGGCTATATTCTCTGATTTTTGTGAAAAAAATTGTGAGGTTTTCATGGACGATTTTTCCGTCTATGGTTCCTCTTTTGATGATTGCTTGAGCAATCTTGATCGTGTTTTGCAGAGATGTGAAGAAACTAATCTTGTCTTGAATTGGGAAAAGTGCCACTTTATGGTTAATGAAGGTATTGTCTTAGGGCACAAAGTTTCTGAAAGAGGTATTGAAGTTGATAAAGCCAAGGTTGATGCTATTGAAAAGATGCCATGTCCCAAGGACATTAACGGTATAAGAAGTTTCCTTGGTCATGACGGATTTTATAGGAGGTTCATTAAGGACTTCTCAAAAATTTCTCGGCCTCTGACTAATTTATTACAAAAATATGTACCATTTGTCTTTGATGATGATTGTGTAGAAGCATTTGAAATACTTAAGAAAGCATTAGTCTTTGCACCTGTTGTTCAGCCACCTGATTGGAAATTTCCCTTTAAAATTATGTGTGATGCTAGTGATTATGATGTAGGTGCTGTTCTAGGGCAAAGAGTTGATAAGAAATTAAATGTTATCCATTATGCTAGTAAGACTCTAGACAATGCTCAAAGAAATTATGCTACTACCAAAAAGGAACTTTTAGCAGTTGTATTTGCTTGTGATAAATTTAGACCCTATATTGTTGATTCTAAAGTAACTATTCACACTGATCATGCTGCTATTAAATATCTTATGGAAAAGAAAGATGCAAAACCTAGACTTATTAGATGGGTTCTCTTGCTACAAGAATTTGATTTGCATATTGTTGATAGAAAAGGAGCTGAGAACCCCGTTGCAGATAACTTATCTAGGTTAGAGAATGTTCTTGATGACCCACTACCTATTGATGATAGCTTTCCTGATGAACAATTAAATGTCATAATCACTTCTCGTAGCACTCCATGGTATGCTGATTATGCTAATTATATTGTTGCTAAATTTATACCACCTAGCTTCACATACCAACAAAAGAAAAAGTTTTTCTATGATTTGTGACATTACTTTTGGGATGACCCACATCATTACAAAGAAGGAGTAGATGGTGTTATTGGACGTTGTGTGCCTGAGCATGAACAGGAACAGATCCTATGCAAGTGCCACTCCAAGGCTTATGGAGGACACCACGCTGGAGATAGAACTGCACATAAGGTATTGCAATCCGGTTTTTATTGGCCTACTCTCTTCAAGGATGCCCGTAAGTTTGTTTTGTCTTGCGATGAATGTCAAAGAATTGGTAATATTAGTAGACGTCAAGAAATGCCTATGAATTATTCACTTGTAATTGAATCATTTGATGTTTGGGGCTTTGATTGTAAGGGACCTTTTCCTGCCTCTAATGGATATACACATATTTTGGTTGCTGTTGATTACGTTACTAAGTGGGTAGAAGCTATTCCAACTAGTAGTGCTGATCATAACACTTCTATTAAAATGCTTAAGGAAGTTATTTTTCGAGGTTTGGAGTCCCTAGATATTTAATGGTGATGGTGGTTCACACTTTATTCATGGTGCTTTCCGTAAAATGCTTGCTAAATATGACGTTAATCATAGAATTGCGTCCCCTTATCACCCGTAGTCTAGTGGTCAACTAGAATTGAGAAATAGGGAGCTCAAATTAATTTTGCAAAAGGCATTAATAGGTCTAGAAAGAATTGGTCCAAGAAACTTCGATGATGCATTATGGGCATATAGAACTGCATATAAGAATCCTATGGGTATGTCTCCGTATAAAATGGTTTATGGAAAAGCATGTCACTTACCGCTCGAACTAGAACATAAGGCATATTGGGCAATTAAAGAGCTCAACTATGATTTCAAACTTGCCGGTGAGAAAAGGTTATTTGATATTAGCTCACTTGATGAATGGAGAACCCAAGCTTATGAAAATGCTAAGTTGTTTAAAGAAAAAGTTAAAAGATGGCATGACAAAAGGATACAAAAGCGTGAGTTTAATGTAGGTGATTATGTATTGCTATACAACTCTCGTTTTAAGATTTTTTTGCAAGAAAACTTCTCTCTAAATGGGAAGGTCCCTACGTTATCGAAGAGGTCTATCGTTCCGGTGCCATAAAAATCAAGAAATTCGAAGGTACAAATCCGAAGGTGGTAACACCACAAAAAAAATACACTTCCGTGATGATACGTGTTTGTCACAGTAGGTCGTGTTTTTTTTCATGCATGTACATCCATGACAAATTTATGAAAGAATCAAGATAGTCATACCTGTGCCGTCGTAGAAGTGTTCCATGACATTACCAAAATTATCATCACGGAAGTGTCCACTTCCATGACGATAAATCGCGTGTCACAAAAATGCTTTCGTCAAGGGTGGCCAACACGTGGCATCCACCGTAACGGAATGTCGTTAATCTATCGGGTCGGCTTTTGGATCCGATAACCCGTTAACAGCCCTGACCAATGGGGATTTTCCACGTGTAAAATCATCATTGGCTGGAGGAAACACGTGTAGACTCATCTTTGGGACAGATGTCATCCACTCATTGGACAAAAGGCGCCTATGATACGTCGACACGTGGCGCGGCCCAACAGAGGCCCATTCCTGTGAAAAGGCCGGCCTGTTTGACTTGGTCAAAAGGTGGCGGGCCGGCCCATGGAAATCCTGTTAACGGCCTGTTCGCATATAGCCCATTTACGGCCCGCTAACCCAAGGCCCGTTACGCCTTATCTGAACTAGGCCCAGTAGCGTCATCTGGGCCATCCAATATGATTCTAGCCTTCACTTCTGACCCATGTATGGCCCATGACGTCTTTCGGCCCATATGAGGCCCTATGTAACTCTTGGCCTATTAACGGCCCGTGGTGGCGGCCCGCAATGAGCGGTGTATCACTTTACACCCATTAATGGCCCGTGGTGGCGGCCCGTAATGAACATATATCACTTTATACCCATTAAGGGCCCTTTATTCAGTTGGGCGTTTCCGGCAAATGTTATCTTTGGCCTTCTCGAGCCCATTTATTCTTGGGCTCATTTCCGGCGATTCGTTTACTTACGGCCCGTTCTTGTCATTTTACGCTTGTGGGCCAAATTCAGCCGATGGTTACATCGGCCCGTTTGTGGTCCGTTAATCGTTGGGCGTTTTCATAGCATCATCAAATCGGCCTATTAACGATGGCCCGTTATGGTCATCTGGCCCGTATAAGGCCCATTGATGATCTGACCCGTAGAAGCCCCATTGTTTCTCGGCCCATAGAAGGCCCATTGTTTCTCTGGCCCGTAGAAGGCCCATTGTTTCTCGACCCATAGAAGGTCTCATTGTTTCTCGACCCGTAGAAGGCCCTTTGTTTCTATGGCCCGTAGGAGGCCCGGTGTCACTACGGTAAATATTAGCCCATGGTTATTGTGGCCTAGTTTTAAAAAGAACGCGACTACAAGCAAACAAATAAACAAGACAAGAAGGAAATAAATAAGCAAGCAACTTATGCTAGGCTATCACGGCTATTACACATATTACATCCATTGGGCATCAAAGTTAGCCACTAGTGCAAATATAGGGAACAAAGCAGCATATCATATACTTTGGTTGTTAAAGTTGGCGACCAGCGCAAATAAACGCCGCAGACAAAACAAATCAGAACTGAAACCACTTGAAGATCTCAAGAAACAATATCACAGGTACCCATAATCTTTGGCAAGATGCTTAGCAAGCTTATTAACTTTCTCTTGTTTGGCGCTTAAATCCTCCAAAGCTTCTTTGTTGCACAGAAAATATGCATCTGAATTCTGCGAGGACTTCTCGGTCCTTGACTTCTGTCATGACATGTCGATCGATGTCTTTCAACTTGAAGTTGAGACTCAAGAAGATGAACTGATTCGAGCAGCGAGTTTGAAGAGCTTGTGCAGTGATGAGTGGCGATGCTTTCGAACACTACATCAAGAAAGGACTTTTGGGTTCCCTCACATCGTCAAGATAGTTTTTATCAGCTTTCTTGGAGACCAACAGGGATGTCTCACTATCTTGAACCTTATCGCATTACTTCCTTTACCATTGGATAACAGCGGTATTGTTCTCCAATATTTTGTCCACATTCTAAAGAGAAACAAGCGGACACATCACATGTTTACCATGTTGTATATGAAACTCATTTTGGTAAATGAGTTCAGTAGTAAAGTGGACAGGATAACAGCATGAAACAAACATATATCTATGTACCATGGTCACTTTATGGTCTATATCATTCTAGTTTTGTTGCCAAATCAAGATAGAACACAGTTCAAATAATATTTGTTCAAGACAAAGCAGAATAGACAGAATATAAGTGTGGGTAACTATAGAGCAATAACAACACTTGTAATGTGCATGACATGAGAACATAACTGTTTATTCAATTGAAACTGAAATCAACATAGAGCAGGTTACAACAGACAAACCAGTTAAAGAAACAGGTTTAAAACATACTGTTGTACCATTGGAGTTTCAATTCCATCCTTCAAATTTGAAAATAGTTGGTATGAGTAAATACTGATAATGCAAGAGCAAAGGAGTATGAACCATAGCTCTGAGAACCGACACGAGAACAAATCTTCTTCTCCTTTAAGCGTTGAGTTGGGATTGAGTGGTGGTCCTCGTGCTTTGGGCACTGCAGTTCCTTACTAACCGCTTCGTGTTTGGGTGTTCTGTGGTGGAGATGATGTTGTGTCAAGCTGGGCGGGTTACTATCTGCCGGGGTTGGGGTTAGAAGGGGTGTAGTTGGTTCTCTGTCCAACTGGGTAGGGGTACAATCTGCAAGAGTCTGGATTATGTGTGGTGGATCTGGTCCTTGGGCAAGTACAACCGTGGTTCTATCTGCATCAACTGGTAGCACTATCTTTTATGAAGACCGTGTTGTTACTCCCTTAGATACTGCCATCACGGTCTCCAATTCAAATGGCTGATAAACAAGAAAAGTAATTGAAAGTATAGACATTGTATGATAGACAGGTGCAATGGATAGTGGGGAATAAAAGAGGGCATGAAATAATTCATATTTATGTTGTCTAACCAAACAGGTTAGCATGACACAATTTCACATATATGATGGCTAACTAAACAGGATAGCATGACACAATTTCACGATGGAAAGACATAGTTCAAAATATGAGACTATGTAAACAGGATGACATGACATAACTATATAATGTGTTTATTAAATTGGTTGGCATGCCATAATTCACATACATTCATGGATAGAATGCCATAATTCTAAATATGATGACTGTAAACACTAAACAGGATGAGATGATATAACTATATGATGTCTTTATTAAATGGGTTGCCATGCCATAATTCAGATAGATGATGTGTATGTACTATGTAAACATGATGGCATGATATAATTCAAATATATGATTTATATAGTAAGCAAGTAAGCAGATGGCAATCTATATATGATGTAAAAACTAAGCAATGCAAGACAACATGCATGACATGGGTAATATAACCCTGCCAAGTTTGAGCATAGACCTCGGGGAAATAGGACTGGTCATCGACCTCTGAATCCTCCTCGAGGAGCTCTCTGTAACCAGACAAGATGTACGCTTCAGCGAGTAGCATTATCTGCTCTGAATACCTTGTTTTCCTCGGATACTTCCATCACCGCTTCAAATGGCTGATGCACGGGAAGAGTAGTTGAATATACAAGCGTTGTTGACAAATGGAACACGTAATACAAAAAATGATAGCATGATATAATTCACATACATGATGATTGGCTAAACAGCATGGCATTGCATAATTCACATATAATGCCTTTGCAACAAGATAGCATTGTATAATTCACATATATAATGTCTTGCAACAAGATGGCAATGCATAATTCACATATATGGTAATTAGACACTGAACAGGTGGCATTCACACAAAGCATGTCTAAACTAATCAAATGGCATAGCAATGCGAGACACCATACGCATGATATGAGCAACATAACCCTGCCAAGTTAGAGCATACACCTCGGGGAAATCCTCCTCTGAGGAGCTATCCGTAACCAGCGAGATATGCGCTTCGTTAGATAGCATAGTCTGCTCAGAAGACCTTGTTTTCACTCCAGAATTTGCCATCACCGTGTCAAATGGCTGATGCACACGAAGCGATTGAATGTACTAACATTGTTGACAAATGTAATATGTAACAAAAAAGGATGGACTGATATAATTTACATATAAGATGGTGGCTAAGCAGGATGGCATTGCAAAATTCACATATATGATGCTGGCTAAACAAGGTGGTGTTGCATAATTCACATAAGCGATGAATAAACTAAGCAGATGGCATTCGCACAAAGGATGTCTAAACTAAGAAGATGACATATTTGATGTATAAAGTAAGCAATGCAAGACACCATATGCATGATATAACCAACATCAGCATGCCAAGTTAGGCGAAGACCTCGGGGGTAAATAGGAGTTATCTTCTCATACGAATCCCCTCGGAAAAGATATCTTCCTCTCGATTACAATCCGAAATGCGTGGAGGGGGCTGCCTTTGCGCCTACCATGGGCGACGTCGCATGAAATTATATTGCCACGCAAGGCTCGTCTCTTTTGCTCTACATGTTCAGTTCCATTGTTTACAATAAGCTGTCATGCATAGGAATAAAACATAGTGAGATTATGTAAGGAGTGCATGCAGAAATCCGAGTGATGGTAGCAACCTGTGGATAGACCCAAAACCAATAATAGCAGTTAGATAATGGCTTGGTTAATAAATCTGAGATAATGGCTTCTTTCTTGTTTGTTTCCCACCCAACATGAAACTCATAGTAGACACCGTAGATTAACGGATAGTAGATAGATACTATTGATAGCGGCCCGATATGTACCCCACAACCATTTAAAAACTCAAGTTTGACCATTAGTTTGGAGCTGACTCAGAGTCTAATCGGTGAAAAGGATGATAAAGTAGCATGTAATATTAAGCAATGCATAACGTAAGCAGACATGAAAGAGTGTGACCTCTCTTGCGGACCCGTGTAGTCCTCGAGGTCATCTGCTTGGTTGATGATGGTAATGCAGTTTTCATGGCTGCCAGCGGCGGGGAAGAAGATCTGAGGCGGCGAAAGACAGTCCGGAGGCCGGATCCCTGCTGTGCTGGACCCTTTTGTCGTTGGAGCAGCTGAGCTGGGGTGGACGACGGCGCAGCAGGAGCGGGACAAACCACACAAGATTTTCTTTGACAACTATCTGTAAGAGAAGTAATTCTGTAATGGATCGTTTGAATTGGAGGATTCCAACAATGCAGGGATAGGAAATAGACAGGAATAGGATAGGAATGCGTGCAAAGCAGAGAATTTAAAAACAGGATTTACGCCAATCTGGGTGTTTGATTCACAACAATTGGAAGATCACAGGATGCAAAGAAGCATGGTGAGATTAAGTCAAACCACAAGAAAATGTACGGTTATAATGCTATTATGCTACTATCTCTTAGTCTTGTGCTTCATGAATAGGAATTTGAAAAGGAGGACTAGTGAAAATTAAAATTCCTATGTTTTTCTTTCAATGAGACACTAAAGGAACAAATCCGTGTGCTCGATGGACAATATATATAACATGTAGAGTAAAAAGAGATGCAACAAGTGTACAACCTCTTTGGCGAAGCCATGTCGATCTCAGCGTGATTGGGTTGGCGGTGAGGATGCTCGGCTGACTTTCTTTGTCGGAGGAGGAAGAAGATCTTAGGCATCTGGAGATGGAGCCGAGTACTGCTCATTTGTGATGGAGGGTTTTATCGTTGGAGCAGCTCCGGTGAGTTGTACAACGCCGAGGCTGAAGCAAGACAAGAGAGACAACGAACAACGTTAACCTGAGTGAAATTCTAATAGCATCTCCAATACATGACGTAAAATACATAACCACAAAGTGCTAGATGTAAAATACATTAGCCGCTCATCTCTGAACCTAACTGTCGAAACTGAACTTAACTGTCGAAACTGAACCTAACTATCGAAACTGAATTTTGGTGTCGAAACTGATTTTGCTATCGAAACTGAACGCACTAGCAAGGTGAGGCTACACGTCGGTCGACTGACTTTTTCATCTCTAGTCAGTCGATTTTGCAGCCGTTGGATACGAAATCAAGGGCCTGCGGTTCATCTTCAACCTCCACCCCCCTGAGCCACCAGCCACCACCGGCCAAATAGCAGCCCCCCGCCGACCGCGGCCGGCGGTGCGCCGCCCCACCCGCCCCAAAAACACTCCCCACTGCCAGTCCGCCGCCGCCCCGGCCATCCCTCTAGGCCCCCCCGTGCGAGCTTTTCTCCGCGATCCCCACGCCACCGCCCGTAACGCCCGCCACCGCCGGCGACCACCGCCCCATCCACGAACCCTAAGATAGATAGTGGGGTACCTCTCGGTGAGCCCCCTCCCGCTGCTGGCTGGTTCTTCCTTCACCCCGCGAGCCCACCCTTGAAAATCGGTGACCCAAAAGTCGATTCAGTCGACTGAAGTGTAGCCAAATTGGAGCAGCATCACAAGCAAGAGCAAGAGCGAGAGCAGCAGCGCGAGCAAAGCAATAGCAAGAGCAGACTAGGCAGGGGACCGAGAGCAAGAGCATAGCAGCAGCGCGGCGAAGCTAAAGCAGCAGCAGCTCCTCTTGATGTGGGCGTCGCGGCGAGGGCGACACCATGGAGGAAGTGGCGGCGACACCGCCGTGGATGGAGCAGCGCCGTGTCATTTCGGGATCGGCGCCCGTAGCACCGTGAGATTGAATCAAGAAGAAAAT
Source organism: Aegilops longissima (assembly GCA_021605205.1). Lineage (NCBI taxonomy): Eukaryota > Viridiplantae > Streptophyta > Magnoliopsida > Poales > Poaceae > Aegilops > Aegilops longissima. The sequence goes on from CM038677.1 coordinate 639,527,071, forward strand.
CGGCGGTTAGTGTACAACCTCTTTGGTGGCGCCGATTAGGCGCAGCTTCATCGAGGAAGCGGTGATGCTCTTCCGGTGGTGCGGTGAAGGCGGCGGTGTGGGAATGGAGGTGGCGCGAAAGACGAGGGGAACATCGGGTAGCTCCTTGGAGGTGGAGGGCAGGGTGGCTGAACCAGCGGGACGATGAGATCGACAGCGGATCCTCATCGATGCGGTGGATGAGGGACCTCGAGGTGTTTACGTGGACGGCGTCGTCGGGGAAGAGCTCGGCTGGGTGGTGGGCGGAGCGGGGTGTGGGGTTTCGTCGTGGGTTTCGCGGCCTTGGTGTCGAATGGGTGGGAGGATGGGATGGCGGTGGGGAACCATGGCTTAGAGGCGCTTGTCGAAATGTGGGGTAAGTTGAAAGTACCCCCACCGATTTGAGGCGGTTCTTTCGGTTCAGGGTACCACGGGCATTTCGCGTGTCGGGATTTCACAGGAGGTGGGAGTTTTCGTAGCGTTGTAATTTCGGAATAGCAAAGCGCGGGTTGAGATGGAGGAGTTTTTGAGCACAACGAGACAAAGATATATCTTAAATATTTCGGGCTAACAAGGCGCGGGTTGAAATTTCCGGACAAGACTAACATGTACTGTACCAAATCAATGCGCACTACAAATGTCATTGAAAACTTTTAATTCATTCATGTTATGTTCAATTAAAATATTTCGCTACGTGTATAATGCATGCAACCTACTACTCAAATGAGCGTTTTAGTGCATTCCAAGCGTATATACTACCGCTTCAATATGAACTAAATTTGAATAAGATCTCTGATAATGATTGTTGTGAAGTCAAAGCATTTGAATTAGTTTATCTGTTTTAATAAGATCTACAATCATCATTATTGTCAAGTTAAACCATCGTTTGTGTATTATCTTCACAACACACCACATGATTAGTCTCGAGTTACATATGAACTATGTGTACTATATGAACTCGAAATAGATTTTGAATCCACTTTATTTTGATTTCAAATCACATTACATTTCTAGCTCTAGCTAGATCTTCATAATCTAAACCATGTCTCATATGTATAATGTGTTTATCACATTATGTATGGTGCCCCCCCCTCACGCCTACAAGTATTTAGATGTGAGTTGCAAACACCACACATTACCACAAATTCAAATAAAATGTGAGAATGTTAGATATATAGTATTGTTTAGATTGCTCGATATTTAGTTGTAAGCTCCAAGCGCACATTATCACAAATTCAAATAAAATGTGAGATTTTTTGATGTATAGTATGGTTTAGATTGTTCGGCATTTAGTTGTGAGTTGCAAGCGCCATGCATTATCACATTATGGTATAACATGTGCACAACACGTGTATCACCGCTAGATTCATGCATGCAATGTTCAAAACACTATGATCTCCTATTCAAATATATGAATCTGCTTTGATATCAAATTATGATCTTTGTTAGTCTCTTACACCCACACAATCCTCTAGCCTTTGTAGCTACCACTAACTTTCTCTCGTGCATGCACCGCCCTCCGCCCTCCTCCTCCCTCGGCATTCTATCCACGGGCACATTCATTTTTTTCTTTAGGTCGTTCTCCCAGAGTCTCCACAACTCCTTTCCGACACACACCAATCGATAAACCTCTCCAGCGATGCCTGCCTACAGCATACACACACAGCTTCAATCTCCTCCTTTATGTGTCCTTGCCTCGTGTCCCTCAAATGGTCAGACACACGTGTAAACTCTCGCCCCTATTTTCATCGATCTCACAAGCGCACACTCCTCCCCCTATCTAGCTAGTAGTTGGGCCTCTCGCACCACCTCCTAGCTCCATTCTCTCTGTCTATCCGTCTCGCCGGGCCTTATTTGCCTCTAACAAATGGACGTACACCGACCGATCTCTCGCTATACATATAGCCAGCTAGGTCCTTATAACTCGTTTTTACCCACACATCGATCGATCTACCTCATTAGTTGTGTCTCTCCCTTCCTCCGACAAACAACAATTGATCTACCGATCTAGTTAGGTTTGCTTACCAAACACATGGTTCCCCTTCATCATCCATGGATGCGTCCCAACAGATCTATCACGCACAGGCACACACAGAAACACATCCCCACTCTTATTGATAACATTGCAGTTCCACCCTCAGTTTGTCTAGTAGGCCTCTCCCAACATCTCCGAGAAGCAACTCCATCACCCATCCAGCACTCTACCCCTCTCCCTCCCTCTCCCTCCCTCTCTCTCTCTCTCTCTGTCCCTTCATATTTCCGTCCTTTAGTTATGTATGGATGTCGACCGATCTCCCTCACGACATAGCTGGGTCTCTCCTTCTCAACACATATACGAGTCGTTCTACCTATATAGTTAGGCCTCTGCCTACCCCTCCCCCCCCCCTCCCCCCCCCCCCCCACACACACACCGATACATCAAGCTCCCTATTCATGTCTACCTGCCACACACAAACTTGACATGTGCCCTCTAACGTTCTGGTAGGCCAGTCGCCCTATATGTTTGACTTGCACACACACACACACACACACACACACACACACACACACACACACACACACACACACACACACACACACACACAATTTTGATGGCTCTCTTCATCGATCTCGCACCCACCCACTTGATCCTCTCTTTGACTCTATCGATAGCTATGACCCCTCCCTCTCTTCTCGTGGATTGCCCGACCCTCTATGTATGATATGGATAGGCCTCCATTTCACACACATTGCATGCAAAATTTTGTTTGAGATGTCATAGACACATATTCCCACAAATAATTCACGAAATCAACCCCCCACCCCACCCCACCCCCACCACAAAACAAAAACACTCACGAACACGGTTTGTATCTCTCACACACACCACGTGGGTGGGGGCGTGCACGAAGAGAAGAGGTGCATGCACGGCGCACGTACTCTGTCTCTTTCCCAACCACACCCGCTGGTACACGGTGGAGCTCATTTACATGACGAAAAAGGCAGCCCACGTGGTAATTTGGCACGTGTCTGGTTGTCCACTTGGTGGAGGAGGATCGTCTACCACGGGTGAACAAACAAATTGCGACTTGACGCGTTATGTTAAATTAAAAAGAGGCAAACCATGTGGGGCCTACCTTAGAGGGAAGGCTCTATACACTGGAGTACTTTTGATGTGTCTCGTCAACTCATGAGCGAGGAGAAGCTTGCTTAGTACACGTCTCCCATGCACATGCAGGCGGTGGCTCGCAGGATGAGGTGAAGCTTGCTCCTCCCTCGCCCATCTTGCGCGATGGCTCACAGGGACGAGGAGAAAAATTTACTACTCCTCCGTTTACTCCTTGTCCCTACTACCTTGGTTATAGAGATTATATCATATTGTTTGGAATATATATGTACTTTAGTAGATTTCAATATGAACTACTAGTACATACTCCAAACACTGATGTATATAGGCGTATTTTAGAGTGTACATTCACTCATTTTGCTCCGTACATAGTAGCACTCCCCCGCCCTCGACACTGCCCACGTGGTGGGCGTGCAGCAATTCATTCGGTCTCATATAGCGAGCGATATATACTGCACTACCATTATTGCTCGACTTCCAAGAGGCGAAGAGCCAATCGCAAGGTTAATATTTTGGAGATGCCAAGCGCAAGGTTAGTAGGTGCCGCATCATTTATAAATAATTTTTTTTTCTTGCTGGCGTCACGCAATATGATAGGTTCATATGGAGAGAAAAGGAAACCTCTCCACTATATACATAGTCGGGATGGGCCAGCCTACACGGTTGCTTCTTGGGGTTGCTCTCTTCACTCTCTCTCACAAAGCATTGTGGCCACATCTCTAACATCCGGCGGATCACGTCCACTTGGGGAAGGGGTGGATGCTTAGTGTAGATGCGGTGGCCGTCGCCGACGGCGAAAACCCACTATCGGCACGTCTCGATAAGGGGTCCCGCCGTTCTCTCTCACAAAGCCGGTGAGGTTGCCTTCGTCCCTTGCTCACTGCCGCGACGTGGGAAGTTGCCACCTCCCGCCGCCCTCCTCAAGGTTGAGCTACGTCCCTCAGGTACAACTCCCTTTACAGCCGGCTTGCACCATTGCTCCAGCTGCCCACATCACTCCCTGTGGATATTTCTCTATTTCTTTGCCCCGCACATACATGATACCTCTACTGGCTTCTACATACTGGATTTGTGATGAGTTTATGTCTCATCAACTAGTCCTAGTAATCTTATTCTAATCACGCTTCTTCAATTTCTTTGCCACAGGGATGCTCATCTCGATTTTGGTGAAACTGCACAAAATGATCCGATGGTCAAAAGGCGGCAAACTTCATTTATTAGGAAGCTCGAGCGTTGCCGACAAATTGAAGCCTGGTCGGGGTTCATGGTTCAAGGGCTAGGGACTGCATGGATCATTTTTCTTTAGCTGCCTCTGTTCCAAAATAAGTGTCAACTTTAGTAGTAGTACAACTTTGTACTAAAGTTTGCACAAAGTTGAGACACTTATTTTGGAGCGGAGGATACATATTGCTATGATCTATCAATCATTGAGATGCAATAGCATGCATGTTAGTCTCCTTTGTATTTGATGAAATGTTGCAACGGGCAACCTTGGGCCATAAGATACATGTAACAGAGCTGGAAGCTTCATAGCATTGTACAAATTTATCTACTGATAAATTACAGTACATACTAGTACTATACTAGTACTTCCTCCGTTCCTAAATATAAGTCTTTGTAGAGATTTCACCATTAACCACATGCGGATGTATATAGATGCATTTTAAGTGTAGATTCATTCATTTTGTTCCGTATGTAGTTCACCTAGTGGAATCTCTACAAAGACTTATCTACTAATAATAGCTAGCCCCACTACTAGGAATTCTCTATCCTCTCCTTGAGCCACATCATCAAAATTGACGTAGCCGTTAGATGAAGTAAATCAGTCATAATAGCCGTCGATCTAGGCGTTGAGAGGCTCGCACTAAGCCACATGCAAGCATGCAGAAATACCGTGGCACATGCATGTGAGTGGGTTTTAAATCACATCAACATGTCGCATGCAAGCATGCACGGTAGCATGCATGTAAGTGAGCTTTTAAGTCCCATTAACATGTCAAAAGAAAAATATAATCCCATTATGCAGTAGGAGTTGGCTGATCTTTTTTCCTTACGGGATGATCTAAATGATGATGGGAGTTTATTTAGTTTGGCTACCACATTTGTCATGCGGTTATAGATTTTTTAGTTCTATGAAATCGATAATTTTTGTGAGAGATATACCGCTGTTCATGACAGCGAGGACTCATCTAGTAATATTTAGGAGCGGGGAGTACTATGTAAAGAGTTAGGTGTCGCAGCGGTGATAGTGTGAGGTGGGCCATGTAATCCTTGAGCCTGCGTGTTTTCACTGCTCTTGCACTCCTCCGCCTGTAAGAATGGAAAATTGTAATCTACTACCTCCTTTCGCGGCGTGGGACATCCAGCAGTCCTACCACCTCAAGTAATAAAGACCAATGAGCCGTCAAATCACATAGACCCAGATAAGTTGGACGGACGAAAAACCATCACTCTTGCGCCGGTGAGAGGTCGCGTCCGCTCTGCCGGGCATGAATGCGGCACCGATTCTTTGGAGCGCGCTGACCGTTTGAGGCGGGAAGCGCTTGCGGGTGATGGAGGGCTTTGGGTGGGCCAGGCTGGTCGAGAGCAGGCGTGGCAGCTGTCGCATGTCCCTACGGACACGCCCGAAAGCGAGAGGATGCACCGACTCTCGCGGCTAAAATCATACACTACACACCATATCTCTGTAGGAGTAGGTCGATCTGTCGCACTCTCTAACACACATTTGTTAAACACACACGCGCACATGCACGCACCTTGGTCTGTTGCACCTTCTAACGTGACTTATTACACCTAGGCGGAGGGAGTAGTAAGTATCTGAGATCTGATGGCACACTTGACTTAAGTCGAATACAAGTGCCCAAAATTTGTGTGCATGTTATAATAAGGATTCACTTAAAATAGTGCATTGAGCGAACAGAGGGATCAATTGGACAGTGTTCCCAAGCGATAGCGAGATGTGTGAGGTAGTAAGATACACCGTTGGCGCTTTTAATTTTTCTTATTAATTTGTTTGTTTCACCCTCATTGGTGGGACCCAGCATTACTACGTGGAGAGAGGTAAGGTGACTAAGGCTGCATTATTTCTACACCACTTTGGATAGTCTTACCACCAAAGCCACATGACACGATTATGATTGAAATCCTAATGACTCCACACACACAAAAAAAACATGGCATGCTGTCACATGAATGCAGGAATGTATAAAGGTTATTTTCCTCTCCTTGAACATAACGGGAGGGTTGTGTAGCTAGTTAGCCTGTTCGCTCATCAAACTTGAGGTCTCGGGTTCGATAACTACACTTGAGCATAATTTTTGCCAGGAGGATTCTTTGACTGGTCAAAATGTTTTCTAGGGTTTGCACGCTTCACACTCTCTCTCCATTATATATATACACGCTGGAGCCTCAGCGCTTGTAGTTGCTCTCTTCACACTCTCTCGCCCTCTCCCGCTGGAGCCTCAGCGCTTGTAGTTTCTCTCTTCACACTATCTCGCCCTCTCCAGATCTAAACAAGACTTCATTGGCCTCTCTCTCCCCTCACTGCTGCTCAAAGAGCCGGCAGGATCCGTCTGCCGGGAAGGAAGGAGGCTTAACGCTGTCGCCGTCGCAGAGGAGGAATCCACTACGCGCTGTTGTTCACTTTCCACCCAGTGGCCGCGCGGGAGGGCCTCGACCCCTTCTTCTTCGCGATCGTCCGTCGCCCACGAACCACGCCCAAGAACCTTAAGGTATATTTTACTTACTCCACATGCATTGCTCTAGCTGCATGTATACCATGAATCTAGGGCGTGGTTCAAAGAGGAAAGGAGTGGGGAAAGTAGTGGGAAAAGTTGTATATAGCATGAATCTAGGGCGTGGTTCAAAGAGGAAATGAAGGGGAAAGTTGTATAGCATGAATCTAGGGCGTGGTTCAAAGAGGAAAGGAATGGGGAAAGTAGTGGGGAAAGTTGTATCGCATAAATCTAGGGCGTGGTTCAAAGAGGAAAGGAAGGGCGAAAGTACTAGTTCAAAAAGGAAAGGAAGGGACAAGGCTGTAGAGTTTGAGCGGGACTAGATTTGCTACGCTCACATAGGGAAAGGTGTCTAAAGATAACAAAACTAGGACCAACACAAATATGCTCCTTGGTTGTTTGTTCTTTGTTGCAACAGATGTGCATGACCACGGTACATCGGTAGATGCACATGGTGCTGGTCGTCCTTGTCCCATGCAACTCATTAGTTGTTGTTAATCTAAGGCCTGTTTGGTTAAAACTCCTAGTCCCTACCTGCTTGGTTCGGGGACTAAACATGGACTAGAGGTTATTAAATGACATGATAAAAGACCATGTTACCCCTAGTAATGAACTAATAGAAACAAGGTGCGATGCGTGGCGGGGAAACTATTGGAAAAGTCCCAAAAGACTCCCTCGGGGTCTTCTTTCTTTAGTCCCAAATGCCCACTTTTAGTCCCGAAAAGTCCCTCCTGTTTGGTTTAGATGTGGTGACACGGAGTTTTTAGTCCCTACACCAAAATGTCCCTATAAACAACACCCTCTAATAATGCATTTGGAAAATTGATGTAATGCCACGGTTAAAAGCAAATTACATGTTTAACGAATTTTATTGTTATATAATCTCTATGTTAATATTAATCAATGCCACCGTTTGAGAAATGCTCTTGTCTTGCTTTCTTTCCCATTTAGATAAGGTAGATGCTTCTTTTGTTGGCTTTTGTGTCATCCACCGTTATTGACCACTAATTGTTTCCTTTGCACCTCTGTGTAAAAGGGTTATCTACTTCACCTCGTTGCCATTGTGACCTTTTGTTGCCTTTGCACAAAACACTTTTGTTTTAAGAGTGTTTTGTGCAGTTCAACAAAATATCACACCGACAATGTTGCTTGATTGCTTGATCTTAGTGGAATTGCACAAGAGGAGATCTTACTTCCTATCCGTTAAGGCAAATTTGGTTCAGATCTTCTTCTTGTGAGTTGTTTGAATTCCGCATCATGAGAGGTCAATACTAGCCTTCTTTCACATGATTCTGCGGTGTGCTTTCATATGTTGTGCTACTTATGCGATAATGTTGCTTGATTTTAGTGAACTGCACAAATGGAACAAGACTTCCAATTTGTATGTGCACCGTAATATCCCATTGAGGTAAGATAAGGATATTTCTGGCTGCTGGCCTGTATTTTGCCACTTTCATCGAAATTTAAGTTTAGTACTATACTTTTGCTCCCTAATTGACATGCCAAATCTTACATTGAAAGCGAAGCTTGTCATTATTGAACCAAGTGATGAAGGGGAAGAACAAGCCTTTGGAACTGTGATGACACAAGTAATGATATAGTTTTGCATCTTAATTTATTGCTATGGCTGGAACGAGCAATTTTTTGCCACTGATTTGATGCCATACGTAATTATCTCTACTTGTGCAAACAGGGATCTTCTTTGAAGATACCATATATTTTAGTGGAACTGCACAAGAAGATGTTGGAAACATTAAACTAATCGAGGAGTATATAGTAAGCATGGCCACCCCATAGATAGCAACAGATGGTTCGGAGAAGTGCTTCATCTGTATGCTCTACACAATCAGCCTCGACAAATGTTGGTACTCACCCACTGATTTCATCCATATGATTGAGCTTTGTCATCTCTATTGGTGTTATGCTCTGTTTAGATCTTGTCATGAAAAAGTGGTATTGTCCTTGAGAAGTGCTTCATCTGTGTTGTTTTAAATATTTCCTTTCCTTTTTTCGAGCAAACAGGGATCATCTTCCTCTGAAGAAGAATATGGAGTACGTGAAGTGACTAGTTCCGATTATGCCGGGATGAAGAAGCCATGTCTATCTTCTCATCAGAAGGAGCACTTGAAGGATGGTTACATTACTCCCCACAAGACCAAACTAACTTCAGCTCAGAAGGACCGACAAATCTCCATTTTGTTGTTGTGATGTGCGAGTACAATGTTGTTCTAGGATTCTTTCTGGTGAGTTCCATTTTTCTAAAAGTGTGCTCTACATGGACCATGTATGTGCCTGTTGTTGGCTGTCAATTCATAGTACAGTTTGCTTTATACTAATCACTTTTTTGTATTTGTGCAAACAGGGTGCTCGACTTGATTTCAGCGGAACTGCACAAAATGTTCATGAATACATCGAATCATTCATTTCCACCACAAGAAAGGAGGTGCCCATAAGTTCAAGGCGTTGCAACATATAAGGCGAAATCATACAAGCTACGCTGTGAATTTGGTTGATTTTGGTGGAGCGCACACAAAAGAACAGCTGGTTTATTTAGCACGAGGTGCCATGTCAATGTCCGAACGATGGCAAACCCCGCCCATTCCACAATCGTAGGCATTTGATATTTTGGAATGGGACAACCTTGTCAAATTTTGCTCATTTATTTTAGCAAGATATCGTTTGATATTTTGAATGGGACGCCCTTTCTTTGTCGGCACGGCGATTAATTTTTCTTTATTCTTTAGTTGTGAAGTAAATATTGCCTCGACATGTGAGTCGTTGAGATGCATAATCATCGATTGTTTTGAATGTTCTCTATGAATTGCCGGGCTGTGTGTTTGATTGCAATGTCTGAAACGCTAAAAGCTGCTCAAACTCTTTGTACTCATACATTTCTTTTTACTTAGCACATGGTGAAAGTGCATACTTTTTGTATAAGATTGGTCAAAGTAGAGATACTTTGACTCTGAGATAAAACTTGTATGCAGACTAGAAAGGACGGAGGAGTACATGTGAAATCGCTGCAAGCGTGGTGATCACCCTAGGAATAATGCTAGTACGTATTGTTTTGCATGTTCATCCAATGCCGGTGATACAGGAATTGAACTAATCGAAATAAATTCATTCATACGGTCGGATTTCATATAAACATGCGGATTTCATTACATTTCATACATTCTTCAACTAAAAGGGGTGTTTGTGGCGCATGCATCTCCCGGATCACGAGGCCGAAGTCATCCTCCTTTTGAAAAAAAACTAAAAGGGGTGCGCTGGAGGTATAATTAATTAACGAAGCTACCCACTGTGTCGGCCGAGCGAGCAGAAGCTTGGTGACTTAGCTGCAGGTGGAGTTGTTATGGCGACATGTGGCCTATTGGGCCCACGTGTCGATCAGCCAACTGCACCAGCAGAGCTAAAGTAAGCAGCGTTCTTCTCGGCCAGCTCTCCGACTCCACGTCGCCGCCAAGAAGCTAACCGGCCATCAATGGTCAACCCGCCTAGCTTGGCTTCAACCGGAGGTAGCAGCGGTGGCCTTACTTGGACCCGGCGGCGACCTACCGTGTTCTACTCTTCCTCGTTTTTTGTGTGGCGGCGGCCTCGTTGGCGGGGGGCCTCGGCGAGCCGGGCGATGTCCTCCGTCTCGTTGCGGGGCGGCGCCTCGGCCGAGCGGTGGAAATCCTCCCCATGTTGATGGCAAGGTGGGGCCTCGGCTGAGCCGGCGATGTCCTCTGCCTCGTTGTTGGCGGGCGGGGCCTCGGCGAGCCGGCGGTGTCCTCTGCCTCGTTGTTGGCTGCTGAGGCCTCGGTGGAGCAAGGCGTCGTCGGCGCCCGTGAGCGAGGACTCGTCGGGCCGGCATTGTCCTCGCCTCGTCCTCGGTCTCGCCAAACAGCGCCTCGCCCGCTTCGCCGCCCTCTTTGCTAGCCTCTTTGTAGGCAGCGCAGCCTCCGCCACCGCATGCGGTACCACCAGCCTTCGGCGGCCCTTGCGGCGGCGGTACAAGTCGAAAGCAGCGCCTCCTGCTCCGCCCGCTCGCGGTGATCTGCTCCTCCGCCTGCAGATGCTCCTCGAGGAGATGGTGGTTGTAGGCGGTGTCGGTCTGCGCCTCCCAGAACTGCTCCTCACTCATCGGCCTCACCCTGTCCATATATTGGGCACGGGCCTCGCCGATGGTCATTGTGTAATGCACCGGCGAGGATGGTGCGGAGGAGGGGGTTGGCGCCGGATCATCGACTACCATGTTCTCCATTAGGACGTCGTCGTCCTCCGGCTGCTGCCGGCCAGCCGGTCGGCAGCAATGGCTGCCATCTCCTTGTGGTCCGCCGTCCACCCGTCCCGAAGAGCGCTGGAGCGCGAGGAAGCCATGGTGGGCAGTAGTGGTGTGGACAAGAGAAAGGGAACGGATGCGGATGACTACGGCTATGGCCGGCGCAGCAGTTTATATAGCAATGGTGGCGGGCGGAGGGACGAACGTGTGGCGCCGGAGTAGCCGCCTCGACAACCGTGTATCATTAATTTGTGCGGCAGATGGACGGACAAACGGCACTTGTATCGTTTGAAGGCGGAGCAATCGCCTGCACCGGGAAGCGGGGCGGCCGGTGCTGACTTTTTCGGGAGGAAAGCGCGCACGGGCGAGGAGATGACTTTACTTGGATAGGATGACAATGGGGACCCACCAGGTCCATAGCCTAACGTACGCAAGTGCCTCCTTATTTTCTATATATATATATATATATATATATATATATATATATATATATATATATATATATATAACTATAATTTATTTTGCTTCCTCCTGGTTTCTCGACATCACGGTCCCCACCATTGTCAACCTATGTACTCTAGTCAATAAGCGAGAGAATTGCACAAGCGGCCGACAATTTGGGACCAAGCAGCTCGAGCAGTATTTGTGTCTTTGAGGTGTGAAACCTTTGCAGATTTTTCGATGTTTAACCCAGATATTAATTTTCTCCTCTCGAACAACAACGAAAACATCGTTGGAGGTATTAGCTAGGCGGGTTGTGGCCCGTCTAGCCCGAGCCAGATATCCAGCCCAGATATTAATTTTTTCAAGCTGAAAATGGCTAGCCCAGCTATACTTTTTTAGGAATACCCAGGCAAGGTCAAGTTGTTATTCACCGCTTATTTGGCTGCAAATCTTTCCTAGAAGGGATGCATTAGGCTTGACAAGAAAATGGGCTTTCAGAAATAATAAATGTGATCTAATTATAAAAACTCGGTAGTAACTATTAAAAAATGCACCAAACAGTGATTACTTTATAAAATATATTTTTTGGAATATTGAAATTTTTAATTTCATTAATTGTTGTGAGCGCAATGTTAGATTTGGATTTTACGTAATATAAATTTATAGTGAAATTGTATTTAATCTGACTAGAAATTTGGGATAAAATATTGGATCCCATCAAAATGTGGGAAATTTTATTAAATTCTGTTTTGAGCGGTTGGTTGAAATGGGCTGTAGTTTTAACAAACTGTAAATGGGCTGTAGTAAATTCCTTTAGAATTCAAAATGGGCTACACATTCTTACAAATCTCAAATGGGCTATAAGTTCTCGCCACACACTTACGGCCTTCCTAAGTTGTGCGTCCCTAAAAAAAAACAGAGTTGGCGCGTATGCAAGGCTTTGTCAACTTATAATCAACACACGGTTCTAGCAGCAGTGGCTGTTGGATGTCCATCCAACGGATGCCGTGCTTCTTCTTCAATCTCGGATATTCTAGCTTCACCCGCCCAAAAAATGATTCCTCCCCCTGACACATGGGATGCACCGTTTCGGAAGCTGACCTATGGGCCTACTAAGTTGACGTACCAAGGGCTTTGTCAACTTTAGTCAATAATAAACGATTCTAGCTGCAGTGACCGTACGATGCCCATCCAACGGCCGTCGTGCTTCTTCAACCTCTGGTCTTCTTGCTCCAGCCGCCCAAAGCAGCGCCGGTCGTGCCGCCTGCTCCTGCCTCCGTGGTCGGGCTGTCTTTGCCGCGGAGGCCTCACCGCCCTACTACTCCCACCATCGGCCAGGCCATCCCTCCACTCACCCACACCCCTGTTATTCTGCGGCGGCGGCGGCGCAGCCGAACCATGAACCCTCGTACTCCTCGCGCGTGTGCATCCCTGCCGCGTCTTCCCGCCTCGCGTCGTCCCTTCCTAGGCCTCGCCGTCGTCCACCGCCGTGGTGCTCTCGGCGCGGCATGGTCAACGTGGTCAAGGAACGACTTCCGTCGGACATGGACTGTACGTGGAGAGGCTGACAGCTGGGTCCACGGTAGCCACAAGGAAGTGCCTCCTTATTACGCGCAAAATAATTATTCCTCCACCTGACAGCGGGGACCCACCGGACGGGCCACCGTATTCGCGAAAAAATGATTAAGCCCCGACTGCTGGGACCCACGAGCTACATCTTCGCACGGAAGTGCGTCGAAAAAAAACGATTCGCCCCGATTGCTGGGACCCACCAGCTACACCTTCGCACGCAAGGAAGTGCGTCTAGGCAAAAACGACGATTTGCCCCGGACTGCTGGGACCAGCCGCTACACCTTCGCACGCAAGAAAGTGCGTCCGGCAAAAAAACGATTCGCCCCCCTGACTGCTGGGACCCAGCAGCTACACCTTCGCACGCAAGGAAGTGCGTCGGGCAAAAAGAAAAACAAAACGATTCGCCCCCCTGACTGCTGGGACCCACCAGCTACATCTTCGCAGCAAGGAAGTGCGACATTCGGGACCCTCTGGTGGAAGCGCACGTAGTGTTGTCATCTGGTCGCGAACATGTGCGTACATAGTGGTCGATGTAGGCGGCGCACGTGTCGTAGTAGAGGCGCACACGTGTCGTAGTAGAAGCGCTGCGACGTAGCATGTACACGTACATACAGCGCCAGGTGCAAGAAATAAAATCTGAACACATATGTGTACATACGGGCGGGGTCTCGAGCGCCTAGTCGCGATACGTCTGGCGAGGCTCGTGTTCATGGGGAGGCAGCGAAATGCGTCGTGTTCATGGGGAGGCAGCGGAATGCGTCGTGTTCATGGGAGGCAGCGGAATGCGCCGTGTTCATCGGGAGGCAGCGGAACACGTGGGAGCCAACCGCTTGGACGGAATAGGTGATGGAAGCGAGGCCCGGCGTACTACTGAGCGGAGGAAGCGGCCTTGTGTTCGACCGGCCATGTTGGAGCGGGTCCTGTTGATCGGGAGGGTGTGGCGTACCGCAAAATGGAGAAATGGACCTCCTACGGTCGAAGCGGGGTCTGTTGATCGGGAGGGTGTGGGCGCCGCCAAAACAGGAGAAGCGGACCTCCTACGGTCAAGCGGGGTCTGTTGATCGGGAGGGTGTGGCGTGCCGCAAAACAGGATTTAAACGAACCTCCTACGATTGAAGCACGGGGTCCTGTTCATCGGGAGGGTGTGGCGTCGCAAAGCAGGACTCAAGGGATATTGTTCATCTCCACCGTCGACCTCCTCCGGCCTCCACGGGCTACCGTCGACCTCCTCCAACCTCCACGGGCTCTGTTCATCCAGCCTCCACCGCACGCTTACTCCACCGCTAGTGTTCAACCACCCCTCGACGGGCACCCCTCCACCGTCTACTATTCATCCAGCCCTCCACACCACGGGTCCTGTTCAACCACCCTCCACGGCCACCCCTCCACCGCTCTCATGTTCATCCAGAGGCAAAGCCACCGCTCCTCGTTCATCCCCCGCAGCGCCTTTGTTCATCAATCGATCGGCTTGATTAGCAGCGAGAGCGAAGAATCGCTCCATCGGGTTCGATTAACAGCCATCGATCGATCGCTCGGGTTCGATAACGATAGCTCTGCGGTGCAATCGCTCAGTTGATTAGAACCCAACGCCTCCTTCGGGTTGATTAGAGCTAACGCCGCGCACACTGCAGCAGTCACGTGTACAAGAGAAACGCGCATCGCTCGGCCCCCGACCTCCCACCCTAACCAGCAACTCCCCAAAATTTTCCTACCCCTCGCTTCTACCATGGTTTTTTCCATCATGGACAGCCCAAAGAATGTCATGCAGCTGTGTCTCCGGCCCGCCCAGGACGAAAAGCCCATTTTCTGTCATGATTTTTTGTCATAGAAGTAGGAGCCCACCACATCTATGATGATACCGGGTTCTGTCACAATTATCGTCATAGAAGTGTCATATGTATGACAGAAAAAATTTCGTTCGGCCCAAAATGTCACGGATGTGTCTTTTTTTTGTAGTGTAAACGGTCAAAGGATCAAACATTATATCTCAGGTAATCCTATAAATGTTGAAACCAATATTATTGAAACCGTAACCCCGGAGGAATACACAAGGGACACTTTCCGGAACGTTTCAGACTCCGAAAAGGAGTAGGTATGTGGTACGGTAAGTAAACCGACTCCAAAATGAATTTTTAAGGCAATATTTCTCCGTTTTGGAATATTTAGAAAAATAGAAAAATAAGTAGCAGTCCGGGAAGGACACGAGGGCCCCATGAGGGTGGTGGGCGCGCCCCTACCTCTTGAGCACCCCGTGTGCCCTCCGGACTCTGTTTTCTTTCACGATACGTATTTTGGTCGGTAAAAATTCGTTATATATTCTCCCAAAGGTTTTGACCCCCGTATCATGCAAATATCCTCTGTTCTTGTTTTGAGCTGTTTTTCTGACAGGTCTAGATCATCATGACGTCCCCAAGTGCTTCCAAGGACAAGTTCTTCGAGAAGGTGATCAACCCTTACCTCGCGGAGGTGCTGCGACACCCTCAAATCATTGAGATGCGTGATGGGTTGCTGCACATCCGCGATGTTGAGGGACCAAAGGGAACCGGAAGCGTGGAGTCGAGGCTCAAGCAATGGAGCAACAAGTTTTCAAGTGCCGGGGATGGTGGGCGTGGAATCAACGCTAGCCACACGATGCTCGTGAGTTCACCAACAACTCTGAGCAGGATGCCAAGAACACCGAGGAGGCCATCTTCAAGCTACATGAGAAGATCGAGCACCTCCAAGCCCAAATCTATGATCTGCAAATTCAAAGCTGTGAGTATGAATATAGATTCAAAAGGATGAGTTTGGCTGCAGATTTGAGGATCCCGGAGACTCGATCATCCTTCTATCATGGTGATCCGATGCCTTGGAAGATGGACGACAAGCCCGCATCATCAACAACACCTCCACCTTCTTCACCAGCAAAGGAGACATAATCACATGGGTATGGGCACTCCCCTTGGCAACTGCCAAGCTTGGGGGAGGTGCCCCAGTATCATATCACAATCACAACTCCTACCTTTACCGTTTTCTTAGTTCGATCCTTTTAGTAGTATCTTCATTTAGTAGAATAAATTCATGGCATGATCTAGTTTTGAGTTTTGCTTCTGATCTCTCTATGTAATCGAGTCCGTGAGCTATATATATAATAAAGATTAGTGTTGAGTCAAGGGCTTGATTATTTTGCCATGATCTTGGGTGAATAAAAGAAAGAAAGAAGAAAAAGAATAAAAAGAAACAAAGAGTTCATATTGATCTTATTGAGAGTAATGACTTCATATAGAAAGAGTATGATGATTAAAAGTTGTTGGGAGTTGGCAAACATAGCTTTGGTCATCGTTGCAATTAATAGGAAGTAATAAGGAAAGAGAGGTTTCACATATAGATATATTATCATTGACATCTTTTATGATTGGGAGAACTCATTAAAATATAACATGCTAAAGAGTTGATGTTGGACAAGGAAGACAACGTGATGAGTTATGTTTTCTTATATGTGAGATGAAGTACGTTGTCATGGATCCTCTAACATGTTGAGCTTGCCTTTCTCCCTCATGCTAGCCAAATTCTCAGCACCAAGTAGAGATACTACTTGTGCTTCCAAAAACCCTTAAACCAGTTTTGCCATGAGAGTCCACCATATCTACCTATGGGTTGAGTAAGATCCTTCAAGTAAGTTGTCACCGGTGCAAAGCAATAAAAATTGCTCTAAACATGTATGATTGATTGGTGTGAGAGAAATAAGCTTTATACGATCTTGTGATGTGAAAGTAATAAAAGCGACGGACTGCATAATAAAGGTTCATATCACAAGGGGTAATATAAAGTGACGTTTTTCGCATTGAGATTTTGTGCATCCAACCATAAAAGCGCATGGCAACCGCTGCTTCCCTCTGCGAAGGGCCTATCTTTTATTATTATCCTCTACCTTA
This sequence comes from Aegilops longissima, assembly GCA_021605205.1. Taxonomy (NCBI): domain Eukaryota; kingdom Viridiplantae; phylum Streptophyta; class Magnoliopsida; order Poales; family Poaceae; genus Aegilops; species Aegilops longissima. The sequence goes on from CM038677.1 coordinate 639,544,123, forward strand.
TCACGAGATTCACGGTGATCTTCACCTTTCCTTTTCATTTTATCCTTTGGCAAGCCCAGCATGTTGGAAAGAACATGATGTATATATCTAATTGGATGTAGGGAGCATGAATTATTATTGTTGACATTACCCTTGAGATAAAAGGTTGTGGGGCAAAACTATAAGCCCCTATCTTTCTCTGTGTCCGATTAAAACTCCGTAACCACAAGTATTGCTTGAGTGTTAGCAATTATGAAGGACTAGATGATAGTTGAGTATGTGGACTTTCTTTTAAGCTCTGACATAGACTCTTTACGATGTTATGATAAATTGCAATTGCTTCAATGACTGAGGTTATAGTTTGTTGGTGCTCAATAAGGTTTCTGATTCATACTTTTGCATCGTGAAAAAGATCATCACTTGAACATAAGTAACCATATGACAAAATCTATATGTGTTGCTGTTATGAGAACAATCATGATGCCTTCATGTCCCATTATATATTTTTATCGACGCCTCTACCTCTATACATGAGGACATATTTATTGTTATCGGCTTTTCGCTTGAAGACGAGCGAGGTCTAAGCTTGGGGGAGTTGATACGTCCATTTTGCATCATGATTTTATATCGATATTTATCGCATTATGGGCTGTTATTTCACGTTATGTCACAATACTTATGGCTATTCTATTTTATTTTACAAGGTTTACATGAAGAGGGAGAATACCGGCAGCTGGAATTCTGGGCTGGAAAAGGAGCAAATATTGGAGACCTATTTTATGCAACTCCAAAAGTCCTGAAACTCCACGGAATATCTTAAATAAAGAAAGAAAAATCATCGCCAAAGATGAAGGCCGGGGCCCACACCCTGCTCACGAGGGTGGGGCGCCACCCCAGGGCTCGTCAAGAAAAAATAAGAAGCAACGTTTGGGACAAGACTCGCCGCCACGAGGCGGAACCTTGGTGGAACCAATCTAGGGCTCCGCAGAGCTGTTCTGCTGGGGACACTTTCCTCGGGGGGAAACTCATCATCATCAACAATGCTCCTCTCATCGGGAGAGGGCAATCTCCATCAACATCTTCACAAGCACCATCTCATCTCCAAACCCTAGTTCATCTCTTGTATCCAATTCTTGTCTCCAAGTCCGGGATTGGTGCTAGTAGGTTTCTAGTAGTGTTGATTACTCCTTGTAGTTGATGCTAGTTGGTTTATTTGGTGGAAGATCATATGTTCATATCCTTTATGCATATTATTACCCCTCTGATTATGAACATGAATATGCTTTGTGAGTAGTTACGTTTGTTCCTGAGGACAAGAGAGAAGTCTTGCTATTAGTAGTCATGTGAATTTGGTATTCGTTCGATATTTTGATGAGATGTATGTTGTCTAGCCTCTAGTGGTGTTATGTGAACGTCGAGTACATAACACTTCACCATTATTTGTGCCTAGAGGAAGGCATTGGGAAGTAATAAGTAGATGATGGGTTGCTAGAGTGACATAAGCTTAAACCCTAGTTTAAGCTTTGCTTCGTAAGGGGCTGATTTGGATCCATATGTTTCATGCTATGGTTAGGTTTACCTTAATACTTTTGTTGTAGTTGCGGATGCTTGCAATAGAGGTTAATCATAAGTGGGATGCTTTTTCAAGTAAGAACAGCACCCAAGCACCAGTCCACCCACATATCAAATTATCAAAGTACCGAAGGCGAATCATATGAACGTGATGAAAACTAGCTTGACGATATTCCCATGTGTCCTCGGGAGCGCTTTTCCTTATATAAGAGTTTGTCCAGGCTTGTCCTTTGCTACAAAAAGGATTGGGCCACCTTGCTGCACTTTATTTACTCTTGTTACTTGTTGCTCGTTACAATTTATCTTATCACAAAACTATCTCGCTACCACTTATTTCAAGACTTGTAGAGAATACCTTGTTGAAGACCGCTTATCATTTCTTACGCTCCTCGTTGGGTTCGACACTCTTACTTATCGAAAGAATTACCATAGATCCCCTATACTTGTGGGTCATCACGCATCAAGAAAGTAGAGATCAGCAAGCCAGATCCTTGTCTTCCTTCTTCTTTTGCCCTTGTGTATTTCGGGCGTAGCCGCATGTGGCTTTTTAATTATCTTTCTAATTATGCAAGACAATTAATCGTCCTTATCTTTTTGTGGAAGATCAATGTTGCGAGGCTGGAATGAAGAAAACTCTTGCTGTGGCGACCATGGTGTTGTTGTTCTTCTAGTTGCTGCTGGGCTTCCTTCAGTTTCCTGGTTTATTTTGTTGTAATAATCGGTTTAGGATGTGGATTGTGTCGTCGGTTGTGAAATGTTGGGTTCTAGCATGGATGTTTGGCCTTTGTTGGCCTCTTGGGATGTTTAGATTTCAATGTGGTACTACCTCCGTCTCATAATGTAAGACTTTTTTTGACACTATGCTAGTGTCAAAAAGCGTCTTATATTATGGGACGAAGGGAGTAGCTTTTAGTCCTTCGTGTTAGGCTGGAGTTGTGCTGAACTTGTTGTGAATTGTGGTGGTTTTCAGTAATGAAAATCGGAAGGGGCAAGCCCTTCTTTGATAAAAAAAACCGTCCTTATATATTCATCAGTCTTGCTATAAGTCGCAGTAGATGCTATATAGGTCCGTCAGATCTTACATCAAGATCCGTGCTTTCAGATTTTCTTTTTTCTCTCTTAAATCTCAATCGAGTGAGACATAGCCACGCCATTAAACAGAGGCTCGAGCGCCATTAATGGAGACGTTGGGAGAGAGGTGGACCGCGGATTGAGGTCAAAGGGCTCTCCTCCCGATAAGCACGTGCAGGGGTCTGATCGAACGCCTCTCGTACTCAAATAGCTACCCTGCACGGCGCCTCCTAGCTAATAAAAAATGGGGACGCGTGGCGGCACGCAAATGGTAATAGTAAGTAGAACGCCCACGGTTTCAATAATACTTGTGTTTTCGATTGAAACGTGACATCACTTGTTCCAGAATGAATTTGTTGATTGTTAATGTGTGCGCCTTCGCAAATTGGACTGCAAATTTACCACAACATGTTGGTGCCATGTCATGGCACCAAGCCAAGTTTCATTATTTTCATGCGTGTTTTGGATTTACAGGAATTAAAAAACTAAGTTTCTCAATGTTTCCAACCCAGTCACGACGCCCAGAATTTTGAATTTCATTCCCATTTCTTGCATGGAACCTAGAATTTTACCCGAGGACACACATGTGATTTTTCAACCAACTTTGGTGCACTGGAACATGTGCTTGTATTTCAAATTTGAATTATGCACACAAAGGTGACACGTTCCCTCCCAGAACCACGAGCCTTCTCGAGAGAAGCTCTGATTTGCAAGAAGCTTATACCAAAATTTGTTCCTATTCGGCCAATTTTTTTTACCACGGCATGGTACTACCATGACATGACACCATGCCAAGTTTCATGATTTTAAAACCAAGTTTCTCAATGTTCTCGGCCGAGCCACGATGCCCAGATGTTTGAATCTTATTCTCATTTTTAGCATGGGAGTAGAAATTCACCCGAGGACACAAATGTGATTTTTCAACCAACTTTGGTGCACGGGAGCACGTGCTTGTAGTTCAAATTTGAATTATGCACATTAAATGACCAAAAACTCAATTAATGTGTAAATAAGGGAAAACGAAGCCGGAATAATTCCAAAATTTAACAGGGCACTCATGTAGTTCTATGTTGCATTTGTAAATAAACTCAAGGGGGACAACGTATATCGTTTCGCACTCGAAGGTGACACGTTCCCTCTCAGAACCATGAGCCTTCTTGAGAGAAGCTTCGGTTTGCAAGAAGCTTATACCAAAATATGTTCCTATTCGGCCAGTTTTTTTACCACAACATGGTAGTACCATGACATGACATCCATGCCAAGTTTCATGATTTTCAGACGTGTTTTGGATTTAGAAGAATTTTAAAACCAAGTTTCTCGATGTTCTCGGCTGAGCCATGATGCCCAGATGTTCTAATTTTATTCTCATTTCTTGCATGGGACCTAGAAATTCACCCGAGGACACAAATGTGATTTTTCAACCAACTTTGGTGCACGAGAGCATGTGCTTGTAGTTCAAATTTGACTTATGCACATTAAATGACCGAAACTCAATTAATGCATAAAAGCGACAAACGAACCGAAATAATTCCAAAATTTAACATGGCACTAATGTAGTTCTATATTGCCTTTGTTAAGAAACTCAAGAAGCGGGGCGGGGGCAGCATATATCGTTTCACACTCAAAGGTGTACGTTCCTCTTAGAACCACGAGCTTCCAAATCGCCCAATTTTTACCATAACATGTTAGTGCCATGACATGACACCATGCCAAGTTTCATGATTTCCAGCCGAGTTTTGGATTTACATGAATTTAAAATCTAAGTTTCTCGATGTTCTCGGCAGAGTCATGACGCCAGATGTTTGAATTTCATTCTCATTTCTTCCATGGGACCTAGAAATTCAACCAAGGACACACATGTGATTTTTCAACCCACTTTGGTGCACGGAGCATGTGCATGCAATTCATATTTAGATTATGCACATTAAAAGTCCAGAAACTCAATTAATGTATAAAAGGCCAAATGAACCGAAATAATTCCAAAATTTAACATGGCACTCATATAGTTCTATGTTGACTCTGTAAATAAAATTAGGGGAGGCAGCGATATCGTTTCAGCACACAAAGGTGACACGTTCCCTCTCGGAACCACGAGGCTTGTTGAGAGAATCTCGGTTTTGCAAGAGGCTTATACCAAAACTTGTCCCAATTCAGCCAAAAATTATACGTATGAAAACAGGGTTTAGATTATCCCGAACATCTCGCTACCTAGACCAATAATGTACTATGATTTGAATTCAACATAAAATGGATACAGATATTTGAATTGGAGAGCGTATGGTACATGTAGTTCATAGTGAAATATGATTACTGCTATATGCATGTCTTTTGTTATCAAGATAATATTTAAATTATTGTATAACTTGACAACAATCGTGTTCAAATAAGGAAAATTGATTCAAATTTAGTCCATATGGTATACGACAATATATATGTTCACATGGTTGAGTAAAATGTTCATATATGATGGAAGATCAAAATGTACGACTACATCAATTATAAACCGCAAGGTCACCTAATGATATATTGAATTCAACATAATGTGGATCCAAAATTGAAATTGAGATCATGGCATCTGTAATCATATAAAAGGGACATTACTCTTTCTTTGGTGGGAATTGATTTGTTTTTGTTGTTGTTGAGGGAAGTGCGAATCGATTTGGTACTGTGCAGGTAATCTTGTTCTCCGATTTTTTTACATTTTCTTGTAGTTTTTCAATAGCATCTATAGCAATATAGTAAAAGGGGACATGACTCTCTTGTGTCTTGTATGATTGTTTTACACGTTAAGTTTGTTCTGCCGAACAAGGAATCCGCACCTTGTTATCCCAAAATTTTCAAGCTCGAGTATCTTTTGTCTCACCTTCTTTGAAACTCCCGCTTCTTCAACCCGCGCTGCGCCTTGTTATCCCGAAATTTGGACGCGCGCGAGAACTCCCTCCTCATCCGAAATCGCTCCCTCAGCCCAGACAAGCGAGATCCCCCTTGTACCCCTCAGCCGGAAATGAAGTTCCACGTCGCGGTGTCAAAACTGGTGGGGGTACGCTGGTAACTTACCCTACATTTCGGACAAGCGCGTCCCTAAGCTTGGCTCCCCCTCCCCCTTCTCCACCCCCCCATTCGTACACCGAGGCCGCCAAAACCCGTGAAACCCCATGCTCCTCCGTCGGCCTCCCGACCGCCGCCCAGCCGGAGACTCTTCCCCGACTACGTCGTCCACCGCAACAGCTCGCCGTCCCTCATCCACCGCACCGGATGAGGATCCGTTGTCGATCTCGTCGTCCCGCCGGATCAGCCGCTCCATCCTCCACCTCCAAGGAGTTGCCCCGACGTTCGCCTCGTCTATCGTGCCACCTCAATCCCCACAGCACCGTCTTGACCTGCCCCACCGGAACCGCAGCACCCTCACCAATTCCTCTGATGAAGCCGAGGCCAACTCGGCACCACCAAGGAGGTTCTGCACTCACCGCTGCATTTTATATTTTATTCGATCTCATGGGGCTGCCGGTGCTCGATACCGAGCAGACATGGCGTCTCCATCGACGGCGCCGTCGCCGGCCACATCATCCACGGCGTCTCTCACCCATGTCGTTGCTTCCTCGGCGGCGACTTCCACAAGGGCACTAGCTGCAGCTGCTCCGGCTCTCGCCGCGCTCTTTGCTCGTTCTGCTGTCGGTCTGCTGATGCCTGCTCCTGCTTTTGTTCGTGTTGCTCTCTTGCTCTTGCTCTCGCTTGCCGCTGCTGCTGCTGCTGCACGACCTCCGGCAGCTACAGGAGTTGCTGCTTTAGCACTCGCTTCGCGGTGCTCTTGCCACTTGCTCTCTGCTAGTGCGTTCCTGCTCGAGCGTCTGCTGATTTAGATCACTGCTTCTCTGCTACTAGTGCTCGAACGCCCTAAACATCTATTGCAATGCTCTGTTACTAGTTCAATCAGTTTCGACAGTAAAATTCAGTTTCGACTATGAAGTTCATTTTCTTCAGTTAAGTTCTGAGTGAACAGTACTTACGGCATCTGTCGGAGCGGTCGTGGCCTGGCTGATGCGTTTTACATCTAGCACTTTTTGGTGATGTATTTTACATAATATATTGTAGATGATATTAGGGTCCCACTTCAGATTAAAGTTGCCTGTCTTGTCATGCTTCAGCCTCGTCGCCGTACACCTTAGAGGAGCTACTCCAACGACGGAACCGTCCATCACAGTGAGCAGATACCCTCGGCTCCGTTTCCAGAGGCCTTGGATCTTCTTCCCCACCTCCGAGCAGTCACACCAGCATCATCACCATCCTCCACGCCCAACCCAATGATGCTGAGGTCCACAAGGCTATGCCAAAGAGGTTGTATACTCGCCGCATCACTTTGTTTCTCCATTCCTCTGTTCTTCCAATTCATGTGAGCCAAACACCTGGTTGGTGAAATCCTATGTTTCCAAATGCTCTGTTTTGCACGTGCATTCCTATCCTATTCATGTGTTTTTCCTGTCCCTGCGTTTATAGAATCCTCCAATTCTAAGGAGCCCTTACAGTTTTACTTCATTTTCAGATTGGCGTCAAAGAAAACTCGTGTGTTATGTCCTGCTCTGTCGTGCCGTCATCCACCCCCCACGAGGTGCACCATCGACATAAGTGTTCACTTGCAAGAGAGATCCCCCTGCAGACTTTCTTTCGCCGCCTCAGATCATCTTCCCTTTTTGGCAGCCACGCCAACCGTGCATTACCATGATCGATGGCGAGATGAACACGAGGACTACAGTTCGTAAGAGAGGTTGCGATCTTCGTGTTTGCTTACGTTATAAATCGGTTATTATTACCTGCTACTTTATCGTTCAATCTTGAGTTTTGAATTGCCCATGGGTCTCATATCGAGCCAGCAACAAATAGTATCTGTCTACTATCTAGTTCATCTAGGGTCTTCTATGTGGTTCATGTTGGGTGGGCAACAAACAATAGATGACCCATTGTCTATCTTTTTAAACTGAAGCTATAATCTACCTGCTATCATTAGTTTTGGATCCATCCACTCGTTTGCTACCATCAGTCTTGATTTTTGCATGCACCCCTTAGGCCTTACAAAATCTAACTATTTTTTTATTATGCATGTCAGATATTATACAAAATCGTACTGAACATGTAGAGAAAAAGAGAAGACCGTTGCGTGCGAATATAATGTCATGCAGACGTTGCTCCATGGTGGGCGAAGTGCCCCCCCACCTCTCCTGCATTTCCAGATTATATTCCAGAGGAAGATAACTGTTCAGATGGAGATTCAGAAGGAGCCGACCATGCCTGTTTACCACCTGAGGTGTTTGCTCTAACCTGGCATGCTGATGTTGGTCATATCATGCATATGGCGCCTTGCATTGCTTACATTATACATCTTATATGTCATCAGCTTAGTCTAGATTTGCTTTGTGTGAATGCCACCTGTTTGGTTTCTATATCGTACTCCCACCATTCCTAAATATTTGTCTTTTCAGAGATTTCAACAAGTGACTACATACGGAACAAAATGAGTGAATCTACACTCTAAAATATGTCTATATACATCCGTATGTGGTAGTCCATTTGAAATCTCTAAAAACACAAATATTTAGGAACGGAGGGAGTATATGGGAATTATGCAATGCCATCTTCTTTAGCCAGGCATCATATACGTGAATCATGCAATGACATCCTGTTTAGCCAGTCATCGTATATGTGAATTTTATCATGCCATATTTTTTCCATAATGTATTCCATTTGTCAAAAATGTTTATACATTCATCTACTCTTCCTGTGCATCAGCCATTTGAGTCGGTCATGGGAAAATCTAGAGTGAAAACAAGGTCTTCTGAGCAGTCAGTGCTACCTGTCGATGCAGATTTCTTGCTGGTTATAGATAGCTCCTTAGAGGAGGATTTAGAGAGAGATGACCAGTCGTATCCCCCCCAGGTGCATGCTCTAACCTGGATGGGTTATATTGCTCATATCATGCATATGGTGTCTTGCATTGCCATGTCATCTGCTTAGATTAGACATGCTTTGTGTGAATGCCTCCTGTTTGCTTTCAATATCAGATATGTGAATTATGCAATGTCATGTTTTTCAGCCGGTTATCATATATGTGAATTATGTGCTGTTAAACTGTCAATTCATAGTACAGTTTGCTTTATACTAATCACTTTTTGTATTTGTGCAAACAGGGTGCTCAGCTTGATTTCAAGAACTGCACAAAATGTTCATGAATACATCGAATCATTCATTTCCACCACAAGAAAGGAGGTGCCCATAAGTTCAAGCGTTGCAACATATAAGGCGAAATCATACAAGCTCTGCAATTTGGTTGATTTTGGTGGAACTGCACAAAAGAACAGCTGGTTTATTTAGCACGGTGCCATGTCAATGTCGAACGATGGCAAACCCTGCCCATTCCATCGTGGGCATTTGATATTTTGGAATGGGACAACCTTGTCAAATTTTGCTCATTTATTTTAGCAAGATATCGTTTGATATTTTGAATGGGGCGCCCTTTGCTGTCGTGCGGCGATTAATTTTTCTTTATTCTTTAGTTGTGAAGTAAATATTGCCTCGACATGTGAGTCGCTGAGATGCATAATCATCGATTGTTTTGAATATTCTCTATAATTGCAGGGCTGTGTGTTTGATTGCAATGTGAAGCAGCTAAAAGCTGCTCAAACTCTTTGTACTCATACATTCCTTTTTACTGCACACATGGTGAAAGTGCATACTTTTTGTATAGATTGGTCAAGTAGAGATACTTTGACTCTGACAAAACTTGTATGCAGACTAGAAAGACGGAGGAGTACATGTGGCTTCTGCAAGCGTGGTGATCACCCTAGGAATAATGCTAGTACGTATTGTTTTGCATGTTCATCCAATGCAGTGTACAGAATTGAACTAATCGAAATAAATTCATTCATACGCAGTCAATTTCATATAAACATGCGGATTTCATTACATTTCATACATTCTTCAACTAAAAAGTGTTTGTGGCGCATGCATCTCCCGAGATCACGAGGCAGAGATCATCCTCCTTTTGAAAAAAACTAAAAAGTCTTGTTGGAGGTATAATTAATTAACGAAGCTACCCACATGTCCCAGGCGAACAAAGCTTCAGTGACTTAGCTGCAGGTGGAGTTATTATGGCCGACATGTGGCTGTGGGCCACGTGTCGATCAGCCCATGCTGGCAGCTAAAAATAAGCGTTCTTCTCGGCCACAGCTCTCCGACTCCACGCGCCGCCAAGCTAACCGCCATCAATGGTCAACCGCCTAGCTTGCTTGGCCGGAGGTAGCAGCGGTGGCCTTACTTGGACCAGCGGCGGCGACCTACGTGTTCTCTTCCTCGTTTTTTGTGTGGCGGCCTCGTTGGCGAGGGCCTCGGCGGGCCGCGCATGTCCTCCGTCTACGTTCTTGGCGGGCAGCGCCTCGGTGATAAATCCTCCCCATGTTGATGGCAGGTGGGGCCTCGGCTGAGCAGCGATGTCCTCTGCCTCGTTGTTGGCGGGCGGGGCCTCGGCGGGCCGCGGTATCCTCTGCCTCGTTGTTGGCACCGCTTGAGGCCTCGGTGGAAAGGCGTCGTCGACGCCCGGTGAGCGAGACTCGTCGGGCCGGCATTATCTGCCTGCGTCCCGGTCTGCCAAACAGCGCCTCGCCCGCTTCGCCGCCCTCTTTGCTAGCCTCTTTGTAGGCGGCGCAGCCTCCGCCACTGCGCATGCGGTACCACCAGGCCTTCGGCGGCCCTTCGCGGCGGCGGTACAGTCGGCAGCGCCTCCTGCTCCGCCCGCTCGCGGTGATCTGCTCCTCCGCTGCGGATGCTCCTCCGAGATGGTGGTTGTAAGCGGTGTCGGTCTGCGCCTCCCGAACTGCTCCTCACTCGCCGGCCTCACCCTGTCCATATATTGAGCACGGGCCTCGCCGATGGTCATTGTGTAATGCCGCGAGATAGTGCGGAGGGAGTTGGCGCCGGATCATCGACTACCATGTTCTCCATTAGGGCGTCGTCGTCCTCCGGCCTGCCGGCAGCGATCGGCAATAGCTGCCATCTCCTTGTGATCCGCCGTCCACCCGTCGGCGCTGGGCGAAAAGCCATGGTGGGCGGTAGTGGTGTGGACAAGAGAAAGAGCGGATCACGGATGACTCGCGGCTATGGCGGCGCGGTTTATATAGCAATGGTGGCGGCGGAGGGGGACGTGTGGCGCCAGATAGCCGCCTCGACAACGTGTATCATTTGTCTGCGGCGAGATGGGCGGACAGCGGCACTGTCGTTTGAGCGGGCAATCGCCTGCACCGGAAGCCGAGGCGGCGGTCTGACTTTTCGGGAGAAAGCGGCGCGCAGGCGAGAGATGACTTTACTTGGATAGGATGACAATGGGGACCACCAGGTCCATAGCCTAACGCGTGCAAGTGCCTCCTTATTTTCTATATATATATATATATATATATATATATATATATATATATATATATATATATATATATATATATAATTTATTTGCTTCCTCCTGGTTTCGACATCACGGTCCCACCATTGTCAACCTATGTACTCTAGTCAATAAGCGAAGAATTGCACAGAAGCGGCCGACAAATTGGGACCAAACAGCTCGAGCGTATTTGTGTCTTTGAGGTGTGAAACCTTTGCAGATTTTTCGATGTTTAACCCAGATATTAATTTTCTCCTCACGAACAACAACGAAAACATCGTTGGAGGTTAATGGCGGGCGGGTTGTGGCCCGTCTGCGCCCAGATATCCAGCCGAATATTAATTTTTTCAAGCTGAAAATGGCTAGCCCAGCTATACTTTTTAGGAATACCGGGCAAGGTCAAGTTGTTATTCACGCCCATTGGCTGCAAATCTTTCTAGAAGGGATGCATTAGGCTTGACAAGAAAATGGGCTTCAGAAATAATAAATGTGATCTAATTATAAAAACTTCGGTAGTAACTATTAAAAATGCCAAACAGTGATTACTTTATAAAATATATTTTTGGAATATTGAAATTTTAATTTCATTAATTGTTAATAGTATAATATTAGATTTGATTTTTACGTAATATAAATTTATAGTGAAATTGTATTTAATCTGACTAGAAATTTCGGGATAAAAATATTGGATCCCATCAAAATGTGGGAAATTTTATTAAATTCTGTTTTGAGCGGTTGGTTGAAATGGGCTGTAGTTTTACAAACGTAAATGGGCTGTAGTAAATTCCTTTAGAATTCAAAATGGGCTACATTCTTACAAATCTCAAATGGGCTATAAGTTCTCTGCCACACACTTGGCCTTCCCTAAGTTGGCGTCCCCTAAAAAACAGAGTTGGCCAGCGTATACAAGGCTTTGTCAACTTATAATCAACACAGTTCTGCAGCGGTGGCTGTTGGATGTCCATCAACGGATGCGTGCTTCTTCTTCAATCTCGGATATTCTAGCTTCACGCCCAAAAATGATTCCTCCCACGACATGGGATGCACGTTTGAGCTGACCTATGGGCCTACTAAGTTGGCGTACCAAGGGCTTTGTCGCTTTGTCAATAATAACGATTCTAGCTGCATTGGTCGATGCCCATCCAGCGGCGTCGTGCTTCTTCAACCTCTGGTCTTCTTGCTCGGCCGCCCAAAGCAGCGCCGGTCGTGCCGCTGCTCCTGCCTCCGATGGTCGTGGCTGCTGCGCGGAGGCCTCCGCCCTACTACTCCACCCTGGCCAGGCCATCCCTCCACTCACCACACTGTTGACTTGGCGGCAGCGCAGCCGAACAGTGAACCCTCGTACTCCTGCGCGTGTGCATCCCATGCGCGTCTTCCCGCCGCGTCGTCCCCTTCTAGGCCTCGCCGTCGTCCACGCCGTGGTGCTCTCGGCGGCATGGTCAACGTGGTCAGGCGACTTCCGTCGGACGTTGCGTGGAAGGCAGCAACTGGGTCCACGGTAGCCACAGGAAGTGCCTCCTTATTACGCGCAAAATAATTATTCCTCCACGGCAGCGAGGACCCGGACGGGCCACGTATTACGCGAAAAAATGATTAGCCCCTGACTGGGACCCACGAGCTACATCTTAGCACGCCGGAAGTAAAATCCGGCGATCGCCCCATTGGGACCCTGCTACACCTTCATACGCAAAGGAAGTGCGTGCGGGCCGCGATTGCCCGGACTGCGGGACCGCCGCTACACCGCGCGCAAGTGCGTCCGGAAAAAAGCGATCGCCCCACGGCTGCTGGGACCCAGCTACACCTTCGCCGCAAGGAAGTGCGTCGGGCAAAAACATGGCATTCGACTGCGGGACCCTGGCTACATCTTGTGAGCAAGAAGTGCACGACATTCGGGACCCTCTGGTGAAGCGTCGCCAGTGTTGTCATCTGATGGCGAACATATGCGTACATAGTGGTCGATGTAGCGGCCATGCGTTAATAGTAGTGAAGCGCTGCGTTAATAGTAGTAAGCGGCATGCGTAGCATGTACTGCGTACATACAGCGGCGGTGCAGAAATAAAATCTGAGACACATATGTGTACATACGAGCGGTCTCGAAGCCTAATCGCGCGCTATCACGTCTGGCGAGGCTCGTGTTCATGGGGAGAACAGCGAATCGTGCGTGTGTTCATGGGAGAACAGCGGAATAAATGCGTGTTCATGGGAAACGGAATGCGCCGTGTTCGCCGGGAGCAGTGCGGTAAGGAGCCAGCAACCGGAGCCGGAATAGGTGATGGAAGCAGGCCGGCGTACTACGAAGCGGAGAAGCGGCCTTGTGTTCGGGCCATGTTGGAGCAGGTCCTGTTGATCGGGAGGGTGTGGCGTACCGCAAAATGGAGAAATGGACCTCCTACGGTCAAAGGAAGGTCTGTTGATCGGGAGGGTGTGGCGTACCGCAAAGCAGGAGAAGCGGACCTCCTGGTCCGAAGCAAGTCTGTTGATCGGAGGGTGTGGCGTGCATAAAAGCAGGCAAGCAGACCTCCTCTGATTGAAGCAGGGGTCCTGTTCGCCGGGAGGGTGGCGTACCAAAAGCAGGACTCAAGGGATATTGTTCATCTCCACCGTCGACCTCCTCCAGCCTCCACGGGCTACCGTCGACCTCCTCCAACCTCCACGGGCTCCTGTTCATCCAGCCTCCACCTTGCTTCTCCACCGGCTAGTGTTCAACCACCCCTCGTGGGCACCCCTCCACCGTCTACTATTCATCCAGCCCTCCACACCACGGGGTCTGTTCAACCACCCCTCCACGACCCCCTCCACCGTCTCTGTTCATCGAAGCAAGCCACGCTCCTGTTCATCCCCAGCAGCTCCTTTGTTCATCAATCGTCGGCTTGATTAGCGATGGCGAAGAATCGCTCCATCGGGTTCAGTTAACAGCCATCGATCGATCGCTCGAGTTCGATAACGCATAACTGCGGTCTGTCGCTCGAGTTGATTAGAACCCAACGCCTCGCTTCGGTTCGATTAGAGCTAGCGCCTCGCTTACCTGCAGCGGCGTCACGTGTACAAGAAAGCAGCGCCCTTTCGACGACCTCCCACCTAACCGCAACTCCCAAAATTTTCCTACCCCTCGCTTCTACCATGGTTTTCCATCATGGACAGCCCAAAGAATGTCATGCAGCTTTGTGTCTCGGCCCGCCCGGGCCGAAAAGCCCATTTTACTGTCATGATTTTTTGTCATAAGTAAGCCCACCACATCTATGATGATACCGGGTTCTGTCACAATTATCGTCATAGAAGTGTCATATGTATGACAGAAAAATTTAGTTCACCCAAAATGTCACGGATGTGTCTTTTTTAGTGTAAGCGGTCAAGGATCAAACATTATATCTCAGGTAATCTATAAATGTTGAAACCAATATTATTGAAACCGTAACCCGGGAGGAATACACAGGACACTTTCCGTTTGAGACTCCGAAAAGGAGTAGGTATGTTCTGATGGTAAGCCGACTCCAAATGAATTTTTAAGGCAATATTTCTCCGTTTGGAATATTTAGAAAAATAGAAAATAAGTAGCAGTCCGGGAAGGACGAGGGCCCCATGAGGGTGGTGGGCGCGCCCTACCTCTTGAGCACCCGTGTGCCCTCGGACTCTGTTTTTCTTTCACGTCGTATTTTGGTCGGTAAAATTAGTTATATATTCTCCCAAAGGTTTTGACCCCGTATCATGCAAATATCCTCTTCTTGTTTTGAGCTGTTTTTACGACAGGTCTAGATCATCATGAGCGTCCCAAGTGCTTCCAGGACAAGTTCTTGAGAAGGTGATCAACCCTTACCTCGCGGAGGTGCTGCGACACCCTCAAATCATTGAGATCGTGATGGGTTGCTGCATCCAGCGATGTTGAGGACCAAAGGGCAGGCGTGAGGCTCGAAGCAATGGAGCAACAAGTTTTCAAGTGCCGGGGGATGGTGGGCGTGGAATCGCGCTAGCCACCACGATGCTCATGAGTTCACCAACAACTACGAGCAGGATGCCAAGAACACCGAGAGGCCATCTTCAAGCTACATGAGAAGATCGAGCACCTCCAAGCCCAAATCTATGATCTGCAAATTCAAAACTGTGAGTATGAATATAGATTCAAAAGGATGAGTTTGGCTGCAGATTTGAGGATCGGAGTTCGATCATCCTTCTATCATGGTGATCCGATGCCTTGGAAGATGGACGACAAGCCGCATCATCAACAACACCTCCACCTTCTTCACCAGCAAAGGAGACATAATCACATGGGTATGGGCACTCCCTTGGCAACTGCCAAGCTTGGGAAGGTGCCCAGTATCATATCACAATCACAACTCCTACCTTTACCGTTTTCTTAGTTCGATCCTTTTAGTAGTATCTTCATTTAGTAGAATAAATTCATGGCATGATCTTTTTGAGTTTTGCTTCTGATCTCTCTATGTAATGAGTCCGTGAGCTATATATATAATAGATTAGTGTTGAGTCAAGGGCTTGATTATTTTGCCATGATCTTGGGTGAATAAAGAAAGAAAGAAGAAAAGAATAAAAAAAGAAACAAAGAGTTCATATTGATCTTATTGAGAGTAATGACTTCATATAGAAAAGTATGATGATTAAAAGTTGTTGGGAGTTGGCAAACATAGCTTTGGTCATCGTTGCAATTAATAGGAAGTAATAAGGAAGAGAGTTTCACATAGATATATTATCATTGACATCTTTTATGATTGGGAGAACTCATTAAAATATAACATGCTAAAGAGTTGATGTTGGACAAGGAAGACAACGTGATGAGTTATGTTTTCTTATATGTGAGATGAAATGCGTTGTCATGGATCCTCTAACATGTTGAGCTTGCCTTTCTCCCTCATGCTAGCCAAATTCTCAGCACCAAGTAGAGATACTACTTGTGCTTCCAACTCTAAACCAGTTTTGCCATGAGAGTCCACCATATCTACCTATGGGTTGAGTAAGATCCTTCAAGTAAGTTGTCACGGTGCAAAGCAATAAAATTGCTCTAAACATGTATGATTGATTGGTGTGAAGAAATAAGCTTTATACGATCTTGTGATGTGAAAGTAATAAGCGACGGACTGCATAATAAAGTTCATATCACAAGGGTAATATAAAGTGGCGTTCTTTGCATTGAGATTTTGTGCATCCAACCATAAAAGCGCATGGCACTTCCCTGAAGGGCCTATCTTTTATTATTATCCTCTACCTTATGCGAGATTCGGTGATCTTCACCTTTCCTTTTCATTTTATCCTTTGGCAAGCCCAGCATGTTGGAAAGAACATGATGTATATATCTAATTGGATGTAGGGGCATGAATTATTATTGTTGACATTACCCTTGAGATAAAAGGTTGTGGGGCAAAACTATAAGCCCCTATCTTTCTCTGTGTCGATTAAAACTCCGTAACCACAAGTATTGCGAGTGTTAGCAATTATGAAGGACTAGATGATAGTTGAGTATGTGGACTTTCTTTTAAGCTCGACATAGACTCTTTCGATGTTATGATAAATTGCAATTGCTTCAATGGTGAGGTTATAGTTTGTTGGTGCTCAATAAGGTTTCGATTCATACTTTTGCATCGTGAAAAAGATCATCTTGAACATAAGTAACCATATGACAAAATCTATATGTGTTGCTGTTATGAGAACAATCATGATGCCTTCATGTCCGTATTATATTTTATCGAGCCTCTACCTCTATACATGAGGACATATTTATTGTTATCGGCTTACGGAAGGCGAGGTCTAAGCTTGGGGAGTTGATCGTCCATTTTGCATCATGATTTTATATCGATATTTATCGCATTATGGGCTGTTATTTCGTTATGTCACAATACTTATGGCTATTCTATTTTATTTTACAAGGTTTACATGAAGAGGAGAATCTGGCAGCTGGAATTACAGAAATTTGGAAAAGGAGCAAATATTGGAGACCTATTTTGCGCAACTCCAAGAATCCTGAAACTCCGGAATATCTTAAATAAAAGAAAAATCATCGCCAAGATGAGGCGAGGCCCACACTGCTCACGGTGGGGCGCCACCTGAGGCTGTCAAAAAAAAATAAAACAACGTTTGGGACAAGACTCCGCCATGCAGTGAACACCTTGTGGAACCAATCTAGGGCTCAGCTTCATTTCTGTTGAGGGACACTTTCCTCGGGAGGAAACTCATCATCATCAACAATGCTCCTCTCATCGGGAAGGGCAATCTCCATCAACATCTTCACAAGCACCATCTCATCTCCAAACCCTAGTTCATCTCTTGTATCAATTCTTGTCTCCAAGTCGGGATTGGTGCTAGTAGGTTTCTAGTAGTGTTGATTACTCCTTGTAGTTGATGCTAGTTGGTTTATTTGGTGGAAGATCATATGTTCATATCCTTTATGCATATTATTACCCCTCGATTATGAACATGAATATGCTTTGTGAGTAATTCGTCTTGGATGCTCTAGAATGGCCCTAACGTCTGGAAGAAGCAAGTCTTCAAAGGTAACAAGGTCGGATCCAGGGGATCAATTTCTTGATGATGCTCAATCACTTTGGGTTTATGGGGTTTGGTTTTGGGTTTTCCTCACTTGATGATTTTCGCTCAAAGTCCTCGGAGGATGGGTTGCTCTCAAATGACAAGTGTCAAGTTCTCTCGGGCAGCCAACCAACTAGTGGTTGTAGGGCTATTTATAGCCTAGGGGCAGCCCGACATGATAAGACATAAATGCCCTTCAATGATATGACCGTTAGGTGGATAAGTATTTGGGACAGGTGGCCTTGACGCGTCGGAAATTGAACATCAAATTCCTCGGGGCTATCATGTTCCTCCTTTGTGTAGGCAATTACTTTGGCGAATTCCTAACTCCTCGTTAGAACAAATTCCTCGGCGACCGGAAGAAGCTTCGTCATCCTGAAGAAATTGGTGGCTGTATGAGATTTCAAAAGCTTCACTCGAAGGGATTGGTAGGTGTAGGATTTTGAGTTGAGCATCACATGGAAATTTTTCCTTAGTATTTCCTCGACCCCCTTTAAGATCGGTGTTTCCTATGACTCAAGAAAGAAAATGAAACTACGAAAACAAAAGTCTTCCGCTTCATGTTCCTCAAATGAATACCAAGTCTTGAGGTCACAAATTTCTTCACTTTCAAAGTCTTGAAAAGTCTTGAATATCAAAGTCTTGGTTGAAGAACTTCATTTTTGGGAATTGACTTTCCTTGTAAATATCAAACTCCTCATAGACTTATAGACCTGTTACACTCAACGCATTAGTTACTTAACCTATAAGTCTTCAATACACCAAAATCACTAAGGGGCACTAGATGCACTTACAATCTCCCCCTTTTGGTGATTGATGGCAATATAGGTTAAGTTTTCAACGAGGATAAACATATGAAGTGTAAATACGATAATGAGGAATTTGATTGCAAGATATAGAAGAACTCCCCGAAGATGTGCATAGTGAGGAATTTGCTTTTGAGGCAATGCACATTTGAAGAATTGAATCATGGAGATCTCCCCTATATCTTGTAATTCATACCATTTAACATATAATATGAAAATTTGAAATGCATGATGAAATATGGTGCTTGATGTTATGCAAGGTAGCAATCAAATTCAGAGGCCAAATCGATTTGCTATGAAGATTTTCAAGAGCTCACGAGAATCGAGCATAGATAAACTCGTAATCGAGCATAGAGCAAAGCATAATGCATCAAAAGTATCAAAGCACCATCGGGTTTAAGATTACAACTCGATCCAATAAAGGTTTGGAAGAGCGAGTTGTAACTTAATAAAATCTTATATAGACAAAACTAGACCGGCGAAGACTAACTCAAATTTCTCCCCTTTGTCATCGAATGACCAAAGGATGGCGAGGACTAACGCTCTTGAAGAATTTCAAGTTGAAGGCGGCCGCCACATTGTTGGGGTTGGTTGTTAAGTAGGACCAGCGCGATGTCTTCCAAATCTTCATTTTCATCGATTACGAGATGAAGAATAGGAGCTAGCCACCAAGGAAGGAACTTTGACCTTCTTGAATTTCTTGGAGGAGGTGCAGACCGGTCAAATTCTTCCTTGAGTCCCATTGATGTCGTTCTTCTTCTTAACATGTGAAAGAACAGCCAGTCGCGAAGGTTTCATGGGTAGTAGTGGTTTTCTTCCTTGCATTGTGTGTTGGAGGTCATGTTGTGAAGAGTACCAAGCGGCCTTGACCCATTTATGATTCGATCAACCTTGATGAAGGCGAGGTAACTCACGATCATCATCACCACAGGTGCGATAGCTTGAGGACTTTGCTTGGTGAGGTATTTGCTGCTAAGTCATGTGTGGCGAGTCATCATTGGTGGAGTAAGGATGCTGCTTCGGCTGTCCATCAATGGACGAATGCCTTCATCTATCACAGCATGTTCCCTTTTCATCATTTGAGGTAATTGTCCGTTTGAGGACTTCAATCGAGGCGGTAGCTGCAGTGGTTCAAAATATCGCCTTGTAATTTAGTGAAGACCTTGACTGATGAATCTCATAATCCAAAGGCGCATAAGCTTCACTCAAAAGGTGACATGGCAATGTTAGCGAGTCCTCATGAAGAAATCATGGAAATGGCGGGGCATTGGATGATGTTGGCATATTCTTCATGATGCCAGCGACTTCTTCATCGTTCGAGTCGTGGCCTTTGATAGGACTCATAGTCTTTCGAAATCCGATAGACTGCAGGGCCATATAATAATTCCTTGACGAGGAATTTGGTTCTTAGGGCTGCCTTGGTTTCAAAGCTTCATCAACACTTGCATATAGTGATTTGAAAGTTCTTTTCATCGTAATCGGCGTGCACCTCAAGCGGAGGACTGAGTGGTAGAACGAAGCAATTATTGCTGGTCCTTGTAGTGGGTATTTTTGGTCATCAATCTAAGACCCATGAGCTCACGTCTTGGCGTCTCGTGATGTCAGGTTGCATAGAACGAAGAATTAGCTCTTCATTCCATCCACGATATCGGTCAGAAATTTAGAAGTCTGCGTCGTGAAGAACGAGAGGAGCTGGCTGGCGGCGACTCCATATCCACATGAGGAATATGAGCATGATCGAAGATTTTGTCCTTGTTGAAAAGCGAGGATAGAAGTTGGCTTGGTGGCAGTCGACGCCTCTTCCTAATCTGAGCGAATCATAAGGATTATATTGGTGAAGAACACGTGCTCGGCAAAGAAATCTTCGGAACTTTTGCTTGCTTGAGGCGGATTCTTTTGCTTGGGTAGGGGTGTCGGTGAGTTGCATCACCACCTCGGGAATCGTGAGTTCAGGTTCTTGATCGAGGATTAGCGCAGGTTTCATCGCACTAGGGCTGGAATTTCTTCATGCGAACCGGTGGGTTGATTTTCTTGAGTCCATTGGATTTGTTTATCGAGAGTGAGGAACTTGTTGGAGGCGGGGTGAAGAGGAGTATTGGGATCTTGACTTTCCCAAAGTCATCATTTATCCTGGTGGTGCATCAATATCCAATCTTCATTTCAATTTCCTCGGCACCAATTTGAGGAATTTCATAGTCGATGAGAAATAACTGGGGTTGAAGGATTGCTTCCACTTCAATTTCTTCATCAATTTTCTGACGGCCGGTGATGTTCTTCATCAGATCCGATTGGGATCTCATAGTCTTCTCCAAAGGAACAACTTCCTTTGATGGTATGGAGAATTGGAACAACATCAATTGGGTTTTCAAATGAGCTGGTCATTGGCTTCATTTTCTTGGCGAAGAATGGCGGTGATGCTTTCCTTTTCTTCCACAGCTCGTTCGCAGCCTTGGTTTCTTCACATAAGCGGATGGAAGAATTGGAGTTGGAGTTGGCGCGGGAGGCGGAGAATTTGGTTCGGTTTCTTGAGGGCAGCGATGCAGTTCCCTTCTTGAGCAATTTCTTGGCGCACCACTAGTGGGTGCCTGGCAATTTCTTCGGTTGGGATGGGATCATCAGCCACGGAATCACATTTTCTTCAGGCTGAATGATATCGATGGTGGCATTTTCTTGATGAGGTGGTGAGGCTCGCGAGGAATTTCATGTTCTGGGGCAGCAACACTTGTGAATTTCTTCGTCGGGTTGCGAATCTGGTCTTGACTCCTTGCCAATCAGCATAGTAGTTTCGAATTTTTCTTGAGGTCTTGAATTTCAGTTTGAACTTGAGAAGCTCCTCGGTGTCATCTTGACAACGTTTTTCTTGGGAACTTCTCCTTCCTGTATTGAGCCTTCTTGATTTCCCTTGCCTTCTCAAACTTCCATTTTTCTTGCGATGAAGTGAGTCGTATGACTTTGACCAGGTGTAGGATGAAGATCGAGCGGGGGTATTGGGATCCTTGTGCGAAGATCAATAAAGTCGAGGACTTTCTTGGATCAATAGGATGTACAGATGTACCTTTGGCTCTAGCGGCCTTCCTTGGCGGTCTCGATGATTTCTTCAAGTTCTTCATCGGATGCCTCATCATCGAGATGCACATGGTACAACTTGTTTCTTCCTTGGGCTGGGCGAGGACCTCGTCCTTGTTGCTTTGGTCTTCTGAGTCGGGCGAGATGAAGAAATGGGCGGTGAGGAACTTGCGAAATGCGAGGCAATTGAAAACCAGCATCCTTTGACATGTAGCTAGGTGCACGAGCCTGAAGGTTTTGGAGGCTGTTGAGGACTTTGGTGGAGCAGCGATGTGAGAATTTGCTTGGAAGGTTGGCGAGGAACTTGGCGTGGAGCGAGATGGTGAAACACTTGGCTTATGAGCGGCTTCTTTGCATTGATTTCCTCGGTTTGACGAGACCTCGATGGCGATGCAGGGCGAATCCTCATTGAATTTCTTCCTGCCTCCTTTGCTTGCTTTGCCAATTTTGCTTGCGTTTAGCCCATTCATCGGAAAGTCCTCACCTCGTTTGATGCTTGTGGGATCAGCTACTTGGCAGTGCCAAAGGAGCTCTTGGGCATGGAGGATTTAAATTTCTTCATGTACTTAGGAGTTACATATCGTATTCCTTCCATTCCGTGCCCATCTCCGTTCAATCTTGAATCGCCCTTGCGTTGATTTTTCTTTCTTCATCCGGTGTGCAATAGTCAGCATATATTTCCTCGGGATTTCAAAGCAGTCATAACCTCGGTTTCTTTCCTCCTTCTGGCTTCTTACCGTCGCCATGTTCTTGGTGAGAAATTGAACAATTGAGTTCTCTGAAGAAGTATGCAGTTTTCTTGAGAGCGCTGCAAATGAGTTAAGTTGATGAGAACCTAGGGATTGAGGGACATTTGTACTGTGAGCAGAGTATAGGTGCGAGGAATTTGGAGAGGTCATATCGTTCTCGAAGGTTTTCAAAAAAACAAGTTTTGAGGATTTTGACCGGATGAGCCTTGAAGAATTTCACTAAGCGTTCTTTGTCTTAGGTTCGAGTTGTATAGATCGAGGATCCACACAATTGAGGAATCTTGAAGAAAATCATTGCTTAGAGGCGAATCAAGAGATTTGAGGTGTTCATATTGTGAAGATTTGAAGAATAAACACCTTTGAAGAATTTGAAGAAGATTTGAGAATCAAAGCGAGTAATAAAAGTAACTTTTAATTACCGAAGTGAAGAACACGACGGCAGGAAGAACAGTTGGGAAGTTAATCGTTCAGATCTTCACGCCCTAACTTGGCGGAGGAAATCAGCTCTGGCGCGGAGTGAAGATTTTCCATCGGTGCAATCGTCGGCGAAGGTCAAAGCGTGAAGCTTTCCTCACGGCGGCGATGGAGTAGCGGCGCTAGGGTTTGAGGAGCTCGGCGGAGAGAGGTCGGCGAGAAAAGAGTGAGGAAGGGAGAGGGTATTTATGACACGGTGAAAAGGTCGGAAATTTGGACGAGCATGCTAATTTCCTTCTCGACATGTCACCAATGCTTGTGTAGTGGAGATGTTGCGATCGTGGGTGAATAATAATGCATCGTGGGATGCGGAGCAGTTTAATGAAAAGCGAAGGTTTGAATAAGATTCGTTTAAAAAGTTCGTTGAAATTTCTTCATTTATAGAACAGTTGAAGAATTTGAGCAAAGTTTCAAATAAAGCACATGAAGAATTGTGAATGGATTTTAGTATAGATAGAATGATAATTATTAAACTTGAAAAATAAATAAGTAATTTGTAGGGACATACCATATATATATATATATATATATATATATATATATATATATATATATATATATATATATATATATATATATATATATATATATATATAATAAGAAAAGCAGAGTGAAGATTTTGCAAAGTTGAAGAATTTGAAAAGCGAAGAATTTCAAAAGGAGGAAAAACTCAAATTGAAGATTTTCAACTTTGGTGGTGGCGTGACCCACCGTATAAAATGATGATTTCAGACACGCGTACAATTGTCGTAGGGTTGAGAATCAAATTCTTCATTAATTTCTTCACACTTAGAGTGTTATTCTTCATTGATTGAAGAAAAGCGTTTCTTCATGTGTTGCACATCTAAGTCATCAATTTTGCATAAGTGTTAGGATTGTGCCTTTTCAAGAACGTTCGAAGATTCTAAGATATTTAGCTCACACCGCCTTGCTAAATCTCTTCTCATCCGTTGAAGATATCAGCTAGCTGTTCTTGATCTTCACGTGCTTCGATGGAGATGTAAGCCCTTCAACACATGATCACGAAGAAAATGATGGCGAATTTGAATGTGCTTTGTCTTGAGTGCTGCTGGGTTGTGAGCAATCTTGATGGCACTCTCATTGTCACATAGAGGCACATTCTTCACGTTGATGCCGTAGTCCTTGAGGTTTGCTTCATCCATAGTAATTGAGCACAACACGAGCCAGCAATGTATTCACTTCCGATGACGGTGATCGTATTCATTTCTTGAGGACCAACGGACCAAAGATGTGAAATGACAAGTACGGATGTTGACTTGCGGTCCCGATCCAATAGTCAGTCGAGAATATCAATGAGATCAAAAGTAGAGCCCTTGGGGTACCATAATCCTAGTGTTGGTGTGTGAGCTAGATATCGAAGAATATGCTTCCACCTTATGGTGTGATTCCTTGGTTGTACTTGAAATCGGGCAACATGCAAACACTAAGCATTATATCTGGCCTAGATGCACAAAGTACAATAAAGAACCAATCATGGGCGGTATACCTTGTGATCGAAGTCAATACCATTTTCATCGATTGCATAGATGGCCATTTGTGGGCATAGGAATTTTGACACCTTTGCAATCTTGCATGCGAATTTCTTGAGGACATCTTTGAGGTATTTCTCTGAGATATGAATATGCCATTGTGTTGTTGTGAATTTGAAGACCTAAGAAGAATTTCAACTCTCCCATCATAGACATTTGATATTCTTCACTCATCATATAGGCAAATTCATCACTATAACGTTGGTCGTACAGCCAAAGATAATATCATCAACATATATTTGGCATACAAACAGTTCACCATCATATGATTTAGTAAAGAGAGTAGGATCGAGTGAACGGGTGTGAAGCCATTCTTCACGAAGAATTCCTTCAATGTATCATACCACGCTTGAGGGGCTTGCTTGAGAGCCATAGAGGCCTTATTGAGTCTGAAGACTTTGTTAGGATTCTTTGGATCTTCAAAACACAGGGGTTGAGCAACATATACTTCTTCCTCAAGCTTACCATTGAGGAATGCACTTTTCATCCATTTGATATAAAGTGATATTGTGATGGTTAGCATAGGCGAGTAATATCGAATAGACTCAAGTCTAGCAACAAGTGCAAAAGTTTCATCGAAATCAATTCCTTCAACCTGCGTGTAGCCTTGAGCTACTAGTGGTGCCTTATTCCTCACCACAAGACCATTTTCATCTTGCTTGTTGCGATAGATCCACTTTGTGCCAATGATATTATGCTTGCGAGGATCTGGCGTTTGACCAGTTCCCACGTTGTTGAGCTCGAACTAATGTAATTCTTCTTGCATGGCCTGAATCCCTCCGGCTCGAAATGCTTCATCTAACTTAGTGGGCTATTGGGTTTCTTGTCGGTGAGGAGTTCATACGCAGTCTTCTTGAAGAATTTGTGAAGATATACTATGTTGATGATGTAGACGCAGTATCAATTGCTTCAATCGAAGCGACTAGGCGTCTTGTATTCATCAAGCATAGTCGAGCCATCTCAACAAGAGTTCTGTTCTTGCGCTCCCGCGCCATTTTGCTGCGGAGTATAGGGAGTAGATAACTCATGAGTAATACCAAGTTCATCAAGATAGTCATCAAGACCGAATTCTTGAACTCAGTTCCATTGTCGATCTGATGTGCTTGATCTTCACACCAAAGTTAGTTGAAGCCCTCGAGGAAAATCGTTTGAAGATTTCCTGCACTTGAATTTTGTAGTAACAATGTGTACCCATGTGTAGAGGTAATCATCAACAATAACAAAGCCATATAGTGATGCTTCATTAGCGACAGTTGAGTAATGATTGGGACCAAAGAGGTCCATGTGAAGCAATTGAATGGGCGAGTAGTGGTCATGATAGTCTTATTGGATGCTTGGCCTTGGTCATTTTCCGCTTCAGGGCTCCGCATAAGTGATCCTTGAGAATTTGACATTCTCAATGCCAATGACATGCTTCTTCTTATGGCGTGTGCAAATTCCTCATGCCTGCGTGACCAAGTCGTCGATGCCATAGCCACTTACGAAGCTTTTGCAAGTAGGCACCACGGCTGGTTGTGGACACTTGAGGAATCAACAATATACAAGTCTCCTCTCATAAAGCCTTGAAGACTTTGGAATGGTCAGCTTCCATAATCACAACACAGCGATATTGCCAAGATAACGACCATATCA